>VDFB02090422.1:0-17675 GCA_007258455.2 Sequoia sempervirens | reverse complement strand
CTCCTCAAAGATCCACAACACGCTTTACTTAACACCTACATCACCTAAGAATAAGAAAAACATGAACACACAAGAGAAAATAAATTAAACTACTCTATCACAATGCATCAATGCAAGTATCGCAAGTAAACAAAGATAGAGCAATCTAGAAACATCCACAAGCATCATGAATCAAAAAAGAAGCATCCACAACAACTGAACTAACTGAAATAACATCATCTTTAATTAGGAACACCAACTGAAGAAATAAAAAAATTGTCTAAATGAAAATATTTATAACTCGATCAAATCTTCATGCGGATCTCTAAAATTTGACGTGGATAAAATAAATACACTCTGCAAAAAACCCTTTAGTCCACAACCTCTGATCAACAACGTACAAGAATAACCACCATACTGAACTTCACTTCACCACTGACAACTTGGAACTCATTTATTACTATTTTCTCAATATCCTTGACATATATAGCTTCAAATACATTTAGGATAATAGTGTTGAAATCAATGAAAACCACCTATCATCAATAAAACCACAACATCCAACAATATATAGAAAGAGTACTTTCATATATATATGGATCCATGTCAAGCAGTTTGGATGTATAGAGTATTGTCAAATTTAATGCATGAATAAGAGGATCCAACCCCAATATTTTATAATAGAAAATTATTTCAATGCATTATCAAGGAATCATATTTTCACAAGAGGAGTAATAGGGTCATCCCACAATAATGGGTTGCACTTTTTGGCCAATGAAATCAACATTTTGAACAAAATCTTCACTTTATGACATCTATAGTAGCTAAACTATTTGGAATTTGAAGATGATGTGAAATAGTGATTTGTGAGATTTTGTCTATAGATTTTAAATATATATTTTTAAAAATTGAAATTAAATTGTATCTTTTTGTGTCTCCTTTGATAACTAGTTTGTAATAGTCAACAACATTTTTAAAAAGTGATGTGTACTATGTTTTGTATAATTTTTTTTCTACAAAGGATAAAATTCTTATTATTTTGAATTTAGGTTGGTAATGCTGATATCTAGTGCTTGCATTTTGTTTCATAATGTTTTGTTGAATATATTTCTTTTAATTAAGTTTTGAAGTCAAACTAATTATAATTTAGACATAGGCGTACTAATTTCCGCATAACTTATTTTGTATGATTGAAATTCATTTTTTTGTTGGAAAAATGACCTCAATACCTAGTGCATAGATATTTTTCAAGAATTTTTTTACTATTTTTCCACATGTGTAGAACAAAGAACTTGACATTTAGTGAAAACCTATGTTATATATATATATATATAGCATAGTTTTTGGAAAGCTCATTTCAAGGACTATGATCCTGCAACTTGGTTTGTCAAGTTGATTCCATTTGGACATTCAACCTCGACTTTGAAAGCTAAAAAATTGCACAAATTTTTAAGGGAGGGTGGAAGGTAAAAAAGGGGGTCTTCATTTGAAGATCCATTCAAACAAAGTGACCCATTAACATAGGTGGTTACCATTTCATAAGAGATTTAATAAATAATATAAAAATCTATTCAGATTTTTGTAGATTTGAAGATTACTTGATAGATATATTTACAAAGTCATTTTAAAGCAAAGGATAATTTTGAGTACCTAAGAAAAAATTTGGTCATTGTGAATGATAAAGTAGTTAGTGTTAGAAATTAAGAGGAAGTTTTGAAATAATAAATAATTTCTTCCACACTAAATAATAGAAAATTGTTATTAAATAATTGTTTACTTAGCTGTTATTTGGTGTTTTTATTTAATATTGCAAACACATATTTAATGTGTTATAATCCTCAAAGATCCTTATATATTAAGGTAATTTGTAAATATTTTTCATCAAGAAATAAAAGTTTTATGTATGTAGTAGCATTCTTATTTTCCTTTATCCACCATCAAGAACTAGCAGAAACATTAATTTTAACAAAAAATTGGACTCTTCAAAATTTAAATTGGCAAGTTATTTTGACATATAAGATACTAGGAAATTTTCTATGGGTTGACAAAAGCTAACAAATAAAATTCTTAGCAATGAGATTGCTATAATTGTTGAAACTAGATGGGGCTTCAGTTCACAATAGATGGGGTCATGTATAATAGTAAAAATGTTTCAAATTGTTATTATAGCATGTTTTAGTATGCAAACATAAATTATTGAGTGTATGTAGCTTAGTTAATAATATTTTACAATTAACCTATGGTTTCCATGATTGTTTGGATTTAAAAGACAAAAGAGATTTCTTTTTACATGCAAGATATTTAAGCAATTTTTTCCTTATGTATAAGATCCATGTATTAGACACATTCCATTTTGTGTTCTAGTAGTTGGAACATGAATGAATCCCAAGGTCAAATGCATGAGGTTAGAGTTAAAAATATATATTTCAACTCAAGGTTTTCTCTATGCAGCCTTATCATCTAATCTTTAGACATTTTAGATACCTAAGTTAAATAAATAAGCTCAAAATTAAATCACATATTTTCAACAATTGAGAATCTACTTATACATGTTGTCACTATATCATATCTATTTACAAAATCAGATGATGAAAAGTGGAAAATTTATATATTTGAAACACATTTTTAACAATAGTTCTTTATAATGAGAGCTTATAACCATGGTTCCAAATTTGGGCTAAGATAAAATGTGGTATGTTAAAGAATGAGAGTTGACTCACACTCCACAAAAACTTAAAACAATTTAAAATTCATAAAATATTAGCATTTTATAAAAACATTGAGAAATTTTTATTCTATAACAAAGTGTATAGAAAATAAATTTTATAGGCATGGTTGAATTTGGCTCAACATGAAATCATAAACTGCAGCCCTAAATTTAGTAGAGTATATTGTGGGTATCAAAATTTCTCAAGACTTCTATAAATTTATCCTTGTGTTTTAGAACCCACACTTGCTACTATAAATAATCTAGCTCTTTGGAAATTGTCTCTTCTTTCTATACTCCTATAGATGTCTTGCACTATATAAAGAAAACTAAATTGGAAAGAAAAACACATGCTAAATATTTTTAAAATCTTAGCAAAATTCGTATGAGAACTTGTATTTAACTAAAGTCAAGGTAGTGGGAGATGAGGTGCTTATGCTCATATATTTAATATATTGTGGAACACATTAAAGAGTCATATAGATTAGATTTAACATTAAATTAAGATCCTTCTTTTGATCCCCTCACTTAATCTTTCTAACATTTTGTCTATTTGGATTTGCCTCCCTAATCTTCCTCTTCGTTTCTAGTATGCTATGTTGATATTAGTAACTCCATGGGTCATTTCATCTAAACAAATCAAGCTACTACAATGTTTCTCATACCACTTTCTCTCATATCTTGGTGGAATTGGATTTGTCCAAGCCTCTCTTGGTAGAGGTAGTATTCTAGGTGGTAGATCATTCTTGGAGTCAAACCTTAGATTAAGGGCCTCTCTTTTCATTACAAATGTTGCTTTGCCACATGACTTTTGGCATCTCATTAATTGTGTCTTAAGGTCTTAAGATCTTCCTCTTGGTGGAATAATTCTCCTCATGAACACCTTATAGAGGATGTAGATGAGGTTGATTATAATTAAAAGGTGCTTGAGCCTCTTGTTGTTGATAGGGTGGATGTTCCTCATCCACCTTTGTTTCTTGAAGCTCCTCTTGTGGCTTCTTCCTTGGTTGATTCATGTGCTATTGGTAATTTTCTTTTGGATAGTGTTGTGCATCTCTCTCGATATTTGGTTTCCTTGGTTGGGCAATCCTCTCCTTGTGAGTTGGCCCTAGTTGGGACTTTGATGAGCGCTTCCCCTTACCCCTTATGTCTTTGTTCAACTAGATGATGTTTTTTCTTGGATTTTGGTTCAAAGGAGGAATAATGTTATTCCAAAGCATGTATCTCCATCCCACACCTAAGTTAAAGGTGTGTGACTTGCTAGGTCAGTATATGAAATTATTTAATATATTTTGTTGTTTAGTCATGGTAGTTTTGATACATCTTTGTTGTTGCATGCTAGTAGCTTTGTAAAAAGGTTGGGCCCCTTTGAGAAATTCCTCTTACCTAATCACAAACATTAAACAATGATCTAGTAATAAATTTGATGGTTTTAAATAACTGTATGGTATTCCAAAAACTCTTGACAATTTTTAGGAAGAGACATTTTTTTGATGAAATCTATTATAAATTTAATTTATATGCTAATTAATATTACTAGAAATGATTACATTACAAACTAATATATTACTTCAAAGAAGATGGATTAGATTTTATTTTATTTTTGCATAGAAGAATATTAATTTTATTTTGTCATTTTTTTTATATAAAGTAACATTTAAAATAAATATATTATTTTTTGGGTATAGAATATTATTTTGTAGGTTTGCTTTATTTTTACATCAAAGGTGTTCCCTATATGAAGTGAGCAAATTGATTTTGAAAATCAATGATTGAAAATTGTGGAGAAGGATGCAAGAGAATTGAAATGATCTCAACTATTAGATTTTTTAAAATATTAAAAAATATAACATAATTAAAGAAAAGCAACTGCATTCTTATTGAGTCATCGCTTTAAATTAAGAAAAGATAGGATAAGAATTATTTTTTCTTTTAAACTTTTTAAACTTAGATTTTTAGATAAATAATAATAATTTTTAATAAATATATATTTTTCAAATAATAATATTAATAATAATAAATCAATAAATTACAAATTGACATTTTATCTTTTGAATAGGTTTCATTTTATTTTTCACTTTTTAAGTTTGGTGTTACTTGTAATTTTTAATATAAAGTTAGAATTTTACTTTTAACAATTTTAATATAGTTTATTTTTATTTTAAATTTTATTTGAAATATAATTTTTTAAAAATTTAATTTTATCTAATAATTTTTTTATTTGTTAATATTGAGTTTATGTTAATATTGTTTATAATATATTAATTATATTTTTTAGGTACATATTTTATTAATATTTCAATTCTAATATATTGCAAAAATAGTTTTTACTTTTTATTTAATCATTTATTATTTGTTATTAAGTTTTAAATTACATGGTTTTGATTAGCATTAAAAGTTTAATGGGACTAGAAATCCATTACAACACAGTTTTGAAGGGACCCGAAACCCTATCCAAGAGAGTCAAGCTATAGCAAAGATAATCCATAAACCAACAACAACCCCTTAGCAACCTCACTAAGAATAAAGCAAGACAACATAGGCTGCATAAAGAAATGCAAGGACCTAAAGCCCATTAACCTATTACAACCAAGATTTAATTGGGCCCTTAAACTCAAAGGTTTTGTAGGGACCTTAAACCCTTAACCATGTTTTTTAGGGACCTTGAACCCAAAAAGCTACCATGATCAACAAGGTATAAACATAGCCTAGCAGCAACAATCCAACTGCACAAAAACAAAAGATTCCTATCAAGCTAGGAACCCAAATCACACTCCACCTCTAAAGGAGGGAACTTCCCTCTATTGGAGAGGAAAATACAACCATCTTTTCCATTGAAGCCAAAAATTTCCAACAACCTCAACCTCCACCTCAAAAGGATCTGCAACTGAGGAAACCAAAAATAAACATTCCCCAACTCCACCTAAATATGATTCAAGGAGAAAGCCAACACTCCAACAAAAAAGGTACCCGCACCATCCTTTGGAAAACTTAGCAGCTAGGACAAAAGGTGGAACAAAAAATGAAGTTTGAGCAACCAAGCCACCATAACAACTTTAAGCATTAAACTAAATTGGGTGTTCAAATAAAGTATGAAGAGCAACCCAACCACCATCCAAGAAACAAAAATAGGGGATAGCCAACACAAAGATCCCCAAAACTTAATAGAAATTTGGGTATTCAAAAAAAGCAATAACATTAACCCAACCAACATCCAGAAAATAGGAACAAGGGAAACCACTACCTTGGATAGAAGCAACTGCCCAAACATCAGCAGAGTGATAAAAGCATAGGTAACCTCCACTCCCAAAGTCCTCCTTAACAAGAACCAAACTTTCCTCTAAAATAGAGCCCTAGGTGAGATAGGGACAAAACCCACCCAACAAACATAATAGAACCCCACCATTTATTGCACCACCACCACCAAAAGCTCCCTCAAAAGGGAACCAACATCATCAGTCCCAAGCACCAAGCAGCTACCTAGAACAAATTTCAGCAATATCAACCCTTCCAACATCAACAACCCAATAGGAAGATAAAGGAAATCCTCGCAGGAAAAGTGAAGAGAGCCAACCAATCCATTAAGCACCCATCCTCCTTGACATGCCAACCAAGAATAAGAGATAGCCAAAACTCCAAACACACTCCTGAAAAAGGAAAACCATACCTCACCCCAAGTAAGGCCACAAACGAAAGAGGGATCAAACAACAGGAAAAGGAAAGCCTCCACAAAGAAAGGCTCTTAGCATCGACAACAACTGCTTCCAACATGAGCCCACCAACAACTACAAGCTCCCAACAACTACCCACAATAGCTACCAACATCAATAGTGAAGCTACTGACAACAACCCTTCCACCGTCAGCAAAAACCTCCACAGAACAAAGCCAACAAAATAAGACACCATAAAAATGAGCACACCAACAACCAAGAGCTCCAAGCAAGAACCCACAACAAAATCTGCCAAAAGAAACCTTACTGTTGACAAAAAACTAGCTTCCAACAATAGTCCACCAGGAAGAAAAGGGGAACCTGCATAGGAAAAAAGAAGGGAACCAACCAATCCATTTAGCACCCTATCCTCTTTCACATTCCAATCAATAATACTTGAGAAAGGAAAAAATCCCAACACAGACCTGACACGGGAGAACCAAACCTCACCCCAGATGATAGCAAAAAAATTGTTGCCAACAACAACCCAAAAATACCAATAGAAAAATCTCCTAAAGAGATGCCAACTGTAACCCAGTCAACAGTCGTCCGTGACCCGTCAAGCAACCACAACCCATCTACCTCATCCTTAGATTTAGCATCTTCCTCACCCTCTGCAGTAGAGGTATTCAAACTCCTACCCTTGCTCCCATTCCCACCACTCACCATTAGTTTTTTTAAATTATTATGTTTATTAATATTTGGATTTTGATATATTTTGAATTTTCATTCAGTTTATTTTATTTTAGTTTTTTTTGATACGTAAGGGTAATATTATATTAAATATCAAAAAAGAGATATAATGTCTTCTGTTGAGCAGGTCATCAAAATTGCAGAATCCCTCTACCAAAACCCAAAAAATTCATGGACCACCCTGAACCATTTCAACTACCATAGCTATACATATGCCATCAAGGACAACAAACCTATACATAACCCCCAACCATCCACACTATTCATCATTTTCACCCTACTATAGATATTATAACACCACTATATGGAGACTAGACTTATATCAAAACAAACATTACATTTATAACACCATACCATTGACGCATGATTCATATGAAACCATGGGTGTGGACGAATGTCTGGAACTCAAGAACCTAGTTGAATCCCCACACTGGAATGATCTACAATGAATTTTTTAGGTAATTGACCCCAACTATCATGAATTGTCCATGCTCGACGAGGGCCATCCCCTTGAGATCAAGTAGAAAGGGATAATACTTAATCACCTCCCCAAGATCTTGGAGTAGGGGCATATCCCTTGGCTGAGGAGCATCAACACCTAAGGTGGCTACATACAATATCTCCTTTAACCCAACCATCAAGTCTACCTTGAACAACTTCCTCATAATTATCTTGAAGCCTCAACCTTTAGCATGTGGATATCTAATAGAACAACAAGGAACTTGGAAATTATGTTGGTATCAACCCGGTATGATTCGCCAACACCCAGAAAGGATTTTCCTAGGATAATCTTCATCGCAACCAGGATTAGGGTGTAATCTTTGAGGAGAATGTGCTTTAGTCTCTAATTCATGATTACCCCCTTGAAAGCCATTTACTTGACCGTTCTCTCCAACTAAATCGGAGTATCTACACTTATGCTCATTAGTGTTTCTACAAACATGCGCACAATGAACCTAGAACCCATGACCATACTCACCATGAATGTATAGGCACACCTTAAAGCTTCTAACCATGACTTTGTGTTTATGTTATTTTCCTTATAAAAGAGTAGATTTAATTATTTTTTAAAGCATTTTTCACATGTTTGTGCATGCTTGTCTAAAATACCAGATTGTTTGTGATGGTTTTCTTCCATCTCACACTTGTGATGGCTGAAGTATGATTACAATACCCCTATGAAATGACATGCCAATCTCCCAACCATATGTTTCATATATTTCATGCTCAGAGAGAGAAGTGCTTCATTAATATGAAAATATCACTATTCATGATTTACAAGAGATGATGAACACCATCATGTGATGATGTGTCCAACCTAATGTGGTAGTAGTTTCCATTGCAATCAATCCACCTTGGTGAACCTGACACTCCCACCTTTCCCACCAAAAAAATTTGAATATGCAGGCCCCAAAGCCACAATATGAGTTGGAAATTTCCCAATGAAATTTCTCGCACACCCCGATCCAAATACTAAGATCTAAGCTTTCCATAACACTATTTGTGGAAAGCAAAGGAGAGACATGATTTGTATCTATTTTAGTGTCAGTCCAATGCAAAATGATTCATAACAAAGGAGACAGTGATGCACATAGTTAATCTTATTTCGCCACTAGACTTTCCACAACAATAAGTGTGGAAAGTCACCTACCCAACTTCCCACAGTATTGATCAGTGGTGAAAAAAAACAATGTTGTGTAGCCAATCAAGGGAAATAAAAAAGGCCATACTCATGTGCCAACCTATTACACCTTCAGGCTCCAATAATGGACTTCCCACAAACCTTGCATGTGGGAAGTCACTCGCCCAACCACCCACAATATTGATATTTTATTTTAGCTTTTAATTAATATTTAAGTTTGAAACTTATTTTTATTATTTATGCCTTTTTATGAAATTAAAATAATAATTAAATATTATTAGAATTAATTTAATTCATTATTACTTATCTTATTAAAACTTTAATTATTGTAGAATAATTTTATTTTATATTTTTTTTATAATTTGTATAATAAAATGAATTTCAAACTTAAAATATAAATTAAAATTTACGGGGTGAGAGAGAGAGAAGGTAACTTTTAATTAGTCATTTCATACCAACAATCCAAGGATAGCACATCGCTAGGGAGTTATGCTGAGGGTAGTATATCATTTGATTAAGGATATGATAATTAACCTTTAAAACCACTTCAATGTACCCATTGCACACTTAGGAAGAAAATAGATAGAGAGAAAGAGAGAAAATAAAGAGAGAGAGAGAGAGAGAGAGAGAGAGAGAGATACACGAGATAAACAAAGATATAGAGATACAAAATAGAGGTATAGATATAAAGAAATAAATATGGAGAGACAAAGAGATAGAGATAGGAAGAGAGATAAAGAAAGAGAGGAAAAGAGAGAAGAGGAGAGTCATAAATAGATATAGTCACATAAAGAAAGAGATAGAGAGATAGAGAGATAGAGAGATAGAGAGATAAAGAGAAATAGGAGACAAAGATATATATAGAGGTAGAGCTAGATCAAGAGATAAAGAGGGAAATGGTGAGAGAGAGGGGGAGATAAATAGGGATAGAAAAAAATAGTAAGGGGAGTTCAATATAGGGAGAGGGCAATAGATGGAGAGAAGAAATGAGAGAAAGATAGAGGAAGAGAGAAGGGAAGAAGAAAAATATAGAGAGAAATAGTGGAGAGAGAGGAAGAGAGAGGTTGAGAGATAATAAAAATATAAATATAGATAGGGAGACAAAGATATAAAGAGATCTCTCTATTTCTCTTCCCATATATCTCTATATATATCTCCTAATATGCACATCTCTCTATCTCTCTCTCTATATATATTTCCATCTCTCTTCCTCTCTCTTTGCGTCCCCCTCTTTCTATCTATATTTCTCTCTCCCTCTCTCTCCATCTCCCTCTTTCTCTCGATATCTATCCCTCTCTTCCTACCACTCTCTCTTTCTATATCTCTCAACTCTCTATCCTCACTCTATTTATCTCCCTCTATCGCTCCCTCTCTATCTATTTGTATTTATCTCTCCTTCTCTATATCTATCTCAATATCTCTCTCACTTAGACAAACACACTCCTTGTTTCTCCTTCCTTATCTCTATCTCTATATCTCTTTCACTCACACACAAACTCATTGTTTCTCCCTCCCTATCTATATCTTTATCTCTATTTCTCCTCCCTCTCTATTAATTATCTCTATCACCTCCTTTATTTCTCTTTCCCCCTCTATTTCTATTGTCTTATCTCTCCCTCTCCCTCTCTACTTATATCTCATTATCTCTCTCTCTCTCTCATTTACTCCATCTCTCCTACTCTCTCTCTCTCTATATATCCCTCTCTACCTCTCTCTCTATATCATTTCCTATATCTTTATATATTTATCTCTCCATCTCCTCCTCTTTCATTGTCTCTCTCTTTCTATCTCTATCTATCCCTCTCCCTCTTCCTATCTCCTTCTATCTCTCCATTTATATATTTATCTCTTTGTCTTTGTGTTTGTCTCTCTCAACCCCTATCTATCTCTCCTTTATATCTTTATATCTCCCTCTCCCCCTCTCCCTATCACTTCCTCTTTCTATATCTCTCTACTTCTCTTTGTCTTTGTGTTTGTCTCTCTCAACCCCTTTCTATCTCTCCTTTATATCTATATATCTCCCTCTCCCCCTCTCCCTATCACTTCCTCTTTCTATATCTCTCTACTTCTCTTTGTCTTTGTGTTTGTCTCTCTCAACCCCTATCTATCTCTCCTTTATATCTGTATATCTCCCTCTCCCCCTCTCCCTATCACTTCATCTTTCTATATCTCTCTACTTCTCTCTCCTATCCCTATTTCTCTCCCTCCATCTCCATCTATTTATACATTTATATCTCCCTCTCTATCTATCTCCATATCACTTCCTATCTCTATCTTTATATTTCTATCTATCCCTATCATTCCCTCCCTCTCTCACCCTCCCTATATATTTATCTCTTCCATCTCTATCTATCCCTTTGTCCTCTCTTTATCTCTCCCTCTGATTCTCTCCATATTCCTCTCCATCTCCATCTCTATGTCTAACTTCTTCTCTATCTCTATCTCCTTATCTTTCTCTCTTTCCCCCACTTTATCTCTCCCTCTCTTTCCCTCTCTCCCTATTGCAAACATAACATGAGCATATAAGTAATGGAGCCTTATTATCTTCTTGATTCAAAGGTTTTTTTTTAGTTGTGTTCGAATCCCTATAAGTAGATGTATAGTTGATTTGAAGCTATCACTTCTCCATTGAGACCTTTGTTGCACAAACAACATCATTTTCTAAATGGCCTATCAATTGACCTCATGTATACTACACAAATATATGTAAAAAATAGACCAAAAATTCTCTAATTGACTTTCCACACTTCTTCGGTATACCCATTGCACACCAAGGTGCGATTACTATTATACATTATATTAATAATGATGAAAAATAAATATGTGAAAGAATTATTTAATTTACAACTTTAAAACATATATAATATCCTCTACAATATTTATTTATAATCAATTACAAGAATGTTATACAATCACTTCAATTTTGTTAAAAATTAATATTCTACTTTGTCAAACAATTTTTTTAAATTAAATGATACTATATATTTTCCTCCCATTTAGAAATACAACCATATCTTTTCCTTCTATTAAATAATATTAACTTACATCTTCCTTTTTTTTTTTTTTTTTGTATTAAATGATATTGACTTATCCTTTCCCTTTATTAAATGATATTGATTTATCCTTTTCTTTTATTAAATAATACTGACTTATACCTTTCCTTTTTATATTAAAAACTAGTGAATTATTCTTTTTTTTTTCATATTGAATGATATTGATTTATACCCTTCCCTTTTTATATTAAAAAAATAGTGAATTATTCTTTCCTTTTTGATATTAAATGATATTGACTTATTATTTCCTTCTTAATTAAGATTGGTGTGGTCCCTTTTTGGTGGGTGAAATGTTTAGAGAAAAATACTGAATTTTTTAAATAATCTTGGCTTCCTTTTGCAACCATTTAAAAACCTGTTTGAATGGCATGTTACATTACAGCTGGCTAGAGGAATATGTGGTGACGTTTCTTTAAGGAACATTGCCATATTATTCAAGTTGTCGTTGACCTTTATTTTGCTTTGGGCAGCTTTAGTTGTATCCTTTATACCCAAGTTTAGAACCTTCTTTGGTCTAGATTTACCTTGTTCATGCAATGATATTTTCTAGGACCACAACTCTGGACAATAATGGCCGTGTGCACAGAATTTTCATTAAATATATGTCAAAAGGTGGCCCTTCCTACAACAATTTATTTGGATGGTGCAGTTGGAAAAAGTGAGGTATTATCAAAAATAAATTTCATGTATTTGTTTGATGTTATTCAAAATAGCTTATTTGAAATTTTCTTATATGCTGTAATGAAACAAATTGTACAAAGTATGTTGCAATACTTGATAATAATGTCATTTTAAGGGAGCAACCCGATGATGATGATAACTAGCTACTAATTCTTATATATCTATTGGCTTAGATAAATTCACCGCCAACAATTCATTGCCATGACAAATTCATCTTTGCCATGACAAATTCATCTCGTGGAACATTCACCGCAAGCAATATGATATGAATTACTGGTGATGAATTTTCCATGAAATGAATTTTTCATGGTGATGAATTGTTGGAGGTGAATTTGTTGACAGTGAATTTTTCTAGAGCCATACCTAATTATATCTTGGTTGATACCCAGACCAATTTAAATACTTAATTATAACCCTAAAACGACTTAAATACATATATATAATTATACAACTTATTTAAAATCAAGATAATCTAATACACACTATAAAATTAGAGACATAACACAAACAATCATGTTTTGATAAAAAATTTTAAAATGCTTCTATTTTATTTCCGCCATTACTATAATAGAAAGCTAATCATAAGCAATTGATGTAAGCCTAACAAAACCCTGGTACTAAAAAGGAACGTATATAGTGCATCCATTTAATTGGTATTATGGAGGCCAATAGGAAAGCAATACGAGGAAGTTCATATGAGACATCTTTAACAAAATGAAGCAATATTCTGGTAGAAATGAGATCCTTGATGGGAGAGGCGATGAAAGTTGGATGAAGTCCGAGCTATGCTTGATGTATGAGATAGGCAGTGTATAATGTAATTTAGAGTTTAGACATTGTAATGATTTCAATAGTCTTCCACCCACAACTTGAGCTTTTATCCAAAGTGTAATGAAGCTATTAGGTCCATTCCAGAAGCTGACAGGAATATTAAGGCCTTATGACCATTTTTGTTATTCAAAGATCCAATCAGATTTAGATCATGTTGGAGATTCACTAGACATTGACAAGAGAGGCTATTTACAATATTAGTGATTTGATGGTATTTGTGTGGCTATATCTTATCACCAGAATTTATTACCATGGAGAGCAGAACACTCCAAGCATCTCAGGACAAGTCCCCAAAAGATGTGTTCAAAAAATCCTTAAAAGTTGTTTTATTCAATCATTGATGCCACAAGGTAGTAAATAAAACCCAAATAAGTTAAAGGAACATGGAAAATCTTAGGAGAAGGCAAAGCCAAGCATAAGATCCATTAGAAACAATGGGACTTGGCAGATACAATTTCCAGGAAACTTAAGACACATGGAATAAAAATAAATAGAACTAACATGCTTCAAAATGATAATTTTTTAAATCTACTGGTAAAAATGCAAATGCATCACATTTAGTCAAGAAACAGAATTCCTAGCCACACAAGCAGAGTGACCCGTCCTACAGGGTTCTGTCTTCATAGAAATGGATGCCATGATTTTTGCAGTGCCACCCTTGCAAAAATCTCTAATGGTTTCTGCTAATATAAATCTATGTGGACAACTTAGTATGAGTACTCCTCCTCTGTTGATAAAAGAAAATACAAGAAATTTGTCTCAAATTCCTGTGTGGAACCTGTGCATACTAACAGATAAAACAAATTAGAAAACCAGGTACATTAAAGAAAGAAAATAAATAAATGAAGATTGCAATATACCTAGAGATTTGCAAATGTTTTTGACTAAAGAATTTGCATGACAAAAGGGAAAAAGCCTACTTCAAAATAAGTGGAATTGAGCTCTAATTAAATAGAGATTGGGCGGTGGGATACATGGAAATGTTGTTGAACACATTAAGGAGTCGAATAGATTAGATTTAGCATTTAAAACAAGATCTGCATATTACATGTCTACTGATTCCCAAATGCTCTAAAAAGACAACCCAACAAATTATGAAAAAAACAGTGAGACAATCTAGCCTGAGACAAATTCCTAGCTGGAAGCTTCCAATTACAGGATTTTAAAGTCAAAAAATAAATGCAAGCAATATTTCTTATTTTGAAATATGATGCAAAACTTTGGATAGAACAAATGGAAATTCAAATAAATGTGTAAACTAAATGAAATAAAATTACTCAATAAACTTCATTGTGAACTGGATGGGTTTCAATCGATGTGGTTGTTCAACAATCTATTTCAAATTTCAGCAGTGCATATACTTATTGAAGACAGTTGATGGCCTAATTTACATAAGAAGATATGTCAATTTATAATTTTTTTGGCAACATAAGAAGATATGTCAATTTATAATTTTTTTGGCAACATGGATGGATGGTAAAAATTTGAAGATGAAATTTAAGACGGAGATTCGATGAGAGCACTTTCTTAAGATCAAGAGAAAATGAAGGGTTTAGATTCAATTTGTTTAAGATGAATTACTAAAATTGCATTTACTAAAATAATAATGTTGGGATTGGGAACAATAAGTCTCAATGACTATGATTAGTTGATTTAAACAAGGTTTAGATTTCAACGAGATTAAGAATAGAACATATGGGTGCTTTTTGGATACGTGGGGTTACGTGGCTGTATTTGGCAATATTGTTCTATGATGTTGCTAATGTTTTCTGACAATGAGGAGATTTGGTTGGTGAAGTGGCTAAACGATTTGGAGACTAGGTAGGGAATACCAAGTTTGTAGGTTTGAGCTTCTAGAGTTTAGGGTTGGGGATTCATATTAGAATTGGATTTATTGCACTTATGGTAGTTAATGTTGGTTCACATTCATATTGATAAGGAGAAAACCTATTCTAGCATAAAGGGTGAGGGTGTTCAATGGATGGTAGAATGGGACAATGGATAGTAATAAGGGATGTAATATGAGATGGAAATAAAGGGGAGATACAAGATGTGGTTTCCAAGGACTGATATGCCTCGTAGGAATGATATACCACATTAAGTTGCATGTTGCTTATGTATGCTTATATTTGGACATATTAAGTGTAGCCCCAAAAAAAATCAAGATCTTATCCACTTCCTTATTAAGGCCAAAATTAGGGATGACTATGATAGTATGGGGATGTATATACGATGGAATGATATGATAATATGGATGACTAGTTGAGGGTTATGAAGGATAGATGAGCTAAATGGGTGAAATAAGCTTTCCCCAAGTGTAGGGTGCACATAGACAATGGATTTACATATGATGCCTACAAAATGGATTTTCATCAATGTACTTTCCTATAGTGTGTTGGGCTAATTTTTTTCAAGTTTTGATAATTGTTTGATGAAATTCCAACTTCTTGATATACTAGCTATTTATGTGCTTGTAGGTAAATATGGCATTTTGAATCAATTTTACCACAACTAATAGTACTTTCACAATATTATCATATGGATGACCAAAAATCTATTTAGATATTCAATTCATAAACTTGACTTAGTTTTCACCAAATCAATAGTTAAAATAATTATATATTATCATCCAAAATAATTTAATATAAGTTCTTGACATAATAATTGAAATGATAGAATATTAAACTTCCTTGAAATCATATATTATAATATATTTTTACATATCCACCAGAATTATCTCGGAGTTAGCTATATTGTCTCCCAAATTAGTTGTGATTCCTTTTTTATGTCACCAAAGCCATTGCAAATAAGGATTTAATTTGTGGGAAACTAGAATAATTGCATATAAATACCTAGTCTTTGCATCATTTGAAAATTAAGTAAAAATTATTGGAGAGATTATTGTCAAGAGCATTATCAAGCAAGTCAAGAGAAGAATTTTATAGATTTATTGCAGCAATTCAAGATCCAAACATCATGTCAAAGTGTGTGTGTGTGTGTGTTTTCATGTCTATGTTATCATTTTATTTGTGAGATCTAACCCTTGTAGGTCTTCGAGCAAAGCAAGCAAGCATCATTCAAGCCTTGAGGAGATTTGTATGACTTTAGTCCTTCAAGGAAGCTATTGGAAGGTGGTGAGTTGTAGTCCATTGTTGATTCATTATTCATTTTTATTATTTATCCCTATCCCTCAAAAGGATAGGCTCCCTATCATTAACATTGTCATTGTGGAAGTGGAAACACTAATATGGGGTTTGACTAAGGTAAGTCCCTAAATGGTACAACCCTTCCTCTCTCTTTAAATGTGCAATTTTTAGGTCTAGAGAAGATTGGAAGAATTTTGAAGATCAATTATTCATTGTTACATTACAAACCCTACTCCTTGACAACATACAAAAACTCACTTATCTTGACAATCGACAAAGATTTGATAGTGTGACAAGTGGAAAATGGAAGCTCTAATCTAGCACACAAGGACTGCAAAAGTAGATCTAAAATTAGCCAACAAGGACAATGGTGCCCTGGGAAACTTAGTCCAACATTTTCAGCTCCAAATTTATATCACAGGTGCACAATGTCCTTTTCAGTCTATTTCTATAGTCCGTTTATGTCTTGACTTTCCATATTTATTGCTTTTGCATTAGAATAGTCACTTGCATATTAGGTTAGTTGAATCATTGAATTTTATGTCTAAATCCATTCCAAGTTTGGTCAAGGGAAGGATTGACTCACCTTTCATGTTGTAAGTCAGTCATATATCTTGTCCAAATCCATTAAACCCCTACTACTTCAAATCTCTAATGAAACATTTGGAAAATTCCTTAAACCCTAGGTTCAAATCTTAGGGTTTCACTTTTTTTCTATATTTCATTTTGGTGAACCTGATTTGTTAATATTAAATACCTTCTAAAATCAGGTTCAAAGCATGACAATCATAGTTTTTCTTCTCCTGATACCCCACCTACTTGGGAAGAAGGTATCTTGGTGTTAGAAGATCCAATCATTGAATGCCATGAGAATCTTGTTTGTTTCTCTCCCAAACCTATCCTACTTAGGTAGATATTATGGAACAAGAGGATGACATCATCCATACATTTCTTTCAAAATATAGTAAGATGGATCGCATAGATGAAGATGCTAAGGTGTCATTAGACCCCCCTTGATAGAAGATCATCAACAAGTAGATAACTCATTTGAGGTTATGAACTCATAATTGTCTATTAGATATAAGTTTTAATTATTGGACCCCCTAAAATCCCTCTAATTATTGGACCTCCTAAAATTAATCTAATTATTGGACCTCATAATTCACCCCTCATTGTAAGACCTCCTAAATCTCATGGCCACATCCTAAACTTTGAAAAACAACTCACTAGTAG
>VDFB02090421.1:0-25719 GCA_007258455.2 Sequoia sempervirens | reverse complement strand
TTTTGGATAATTAAGTTGTATGACTGTTCTTTAAGTTTATGTTGTAAAAGAACTTGGAAATATGGTTTATTATAGAACAATTTTTTTGTAAAAACTAATTTCATTTTTATTGGTATTTATGTTTAGTTTATATAATTTATTAATTCTTTTGTTCTCTAATCTTCTTTGGTATTGTTTATTTCTTAAATTTTCACCCTTTGTGGTATATAAACAGATTTCTTTTGTAGATTATGATTTATTTTATTAGATAACCTATGTTTTAGGAACCCTTAAGACATCCTATTAGGACATGAATTAAATAAGTTCAAACATTGACCAATTATCACTAATTATTAAGTCCATTAAACCAATATGTATTAAGTCCATAAGAGTATAACCCATGAAATAAAGTTCATAAAAAATATTAAGTCCATGAAACCAATATATATTAATTCCATAAGAGTACAACTTGTGAAATAAATTCCATGAAACAAAATATTAAGTCCATGAGAAACCAACTATGTAGTTCATGAAATAATCAAATACAACCCATGAAATCATGTCTAATTCATATCATCTCTATAATCAAGAGACCCCTTCACACCATGTGGACTAAATGGATGACTTGGACCACTCTATACAAGAGAAAGATGAAATAAAATGTAAGTCGATTAAAAATTATTTAATGACAATTTAATTTATAGTTCATCATAAAATTAAATTACCATGGTATTTGGGTTTGGATGCTCTAGTGAACTTGAACCAACCTCTAAATGCTCTGAATCAATCTACATATACAAGAGAAAGAAAGTTAAAAATAGATGAAAGTTTACAATTAAAAATGATTTAATTCAATTTAATTTATAATTTATCATATTTAAATTGTACCATATGAGGTTTTTCACCCTCTATTCCAGGACACTTTTGTACATGCTCAGCTACAGGATGTGTCTCATGCAATAAAAAAAAAAAATTATTCAATTTTCAATTTAATTAAAGTTATTCACAATCTATAATTTATAATTGAATTTAAATATAATAAAAAATTTAAATTACCATGATATCTAGAGCCTTCTCTATAAGTCCTCCTAGAGGTGTAACTATGACTAAGTCATGGCAAAAAATTGCATTAACAAAGTCCTACAAGATAAAATTTAAAGAATGTATACTTGAATTAGATTAAAATATATATATTCAAGTTTACAAATTTTGTGTAAAAACTTTTTTAACCAACCTAAAATTCAGAGGCCTCACGAGCAACCACAACATCTAATGTTTTCTTGATTCCCACTCTCATTGTCGTATGAACCTAGACATACATATATACATTTAATGCTTATAATATTTACAAGTGTACATGCACATTTGATATATATAGTGAATTCAAAATTCATAATTGTAACTATTGTAATGTAAGTTAAATTATTTGCAATATAAATGTACCTTCCCTTGATCTGCAACGCTCAATAGTGGAGGATCACTTGACAACCCCTCAAGTGGAATCAATGTGGAAGTAGATTGACTCCCCTAAACCAACATAAATATTTAAAACATTTTCATGATTGAATTATAAATTTAAAAGTCAAGTTAAAAATTATTTCATATATAAAATTGAAATTGAAATACCCCATAAGGGTTTCCAACTAGGACTAGTGTCGACATATGTACTAGCGGTGCATATGATTACCCCATCATTATTTCCATATGTACACCAAATAATTTGATTGTTAAAATGTATTGCAATTTTTTTTATATATATGTTCAATGAAATTATTATAAATTCAACATGTAGATGCATATTTATACTTGTTTCACACTGTCCTCAGGGTGAAGCTCTATAGTATGAAATTCCATGAATGAACTGAGGGGACTAGATGATCCATGAGAATCTCCACATCCACCCAAACTAGGTGTGACCTGATAAGGTCCATAGTATATATGATGGAAGATAGTACATACATGTGGAGTCAACACTTGCGAAGTGGTACTAGGACCAACTCCATATGACTCTCCTCGTCATTATGGTCTCTATGCGCCCTAGCTGCTATCACAAAAGCATGTTGATCAAGGTCTACTGCAAGTGTACTTAGGGATCCTATTTTCGATACAACTACACGTTGATGCAAAGGTGTAGGAATGTCAGTACCAAGAGGAGCAATAAGGGGTTGTGTATGCACACAACATTGGGGATCAACCCTTGTCCCTAACTTCTATTGTGGTGCGCGGCCACCAACACCCTAAAATGATTTAAAATCAAAATAATTGGGATTTTCCCCTAAAAAAAAACTCTACATATAGTTTCCTCAAAAAATATAATGAGACCTTCAGATTAGTGTGTTGTGAACTATCAAATACCATATACCATCAATTCCAAAAATATGTTCTCATCTATGGATGTATACACCACCTCATGGAAATTCTAGATTTAGTGGCAGGAATGGGCTGGTAAGTATTAGGGTCGATAAAATAAGGGGCTAGATGGGATTTTGTTACTTTTAGGTCTAATTTTTTTATATATGAGAGAACATCTGCATAAAATCATCTCATCTTCTCTCTGTCTCCTCGATACCTATCTAAGTTAGAATCGATAGTCCTAATCACATCAACAATGTTTTGCATCACATATGTAAAATGTATCACATGTGGTGCAATCAATGCTTCATTTTCTATAGAATTGATTTGGTTTGGAATGGATGCCACATGTTCATTGATATGTGCTTTTAAGTGAGCCTCATCTGATCCAGTGGGTGGTGGAGGAGGAATATGAGGTGGGTGGGGTGGAGGTGGAGGTTTTTAAGGTAGTGGATTGATGATATAATCAATGTCAAATTGATACATTATATCTATATAAGTGTTCACCTGCATTGAATTATACAAAATTAACATACAAACTTATAAAATTACAAGAAATAGTTAAATTTTAAATGTACATGCAAATTTGTTTAAATAGGATGTGCATACATATACATACACATACACAAATTTATTTAACTTGAGCACATTACATACAAATTTAAAAATTTAAGATGTGCATACATTTATAATAAAAAATATGATGCATAATACATGCATACATCATTCAACTAAACTATCTGTACATACAAATTTCAAAAGTTAAGATCTAGAACTATGTAATTTTAATACATGCACATACTAAAAAAATACACTTGAAACATTCAAAAAAATCTCATTTATGTCTAATGCATATATAAATTACATTTTTCCAATAAGAGAAATCATGATCATGTAGTCAATAGTCATAAAATATTTATGTACTATTGTAGTGTCGAAAAAAGGGTCCTTCATCTTTTTCGCACTCATTTGGGTCATCCTTGTGCATTTGTGGTTAATTTTACCTCAAACTCGTGTTGTAATGTGGATAACACATTCACATTAGATCTTGAGCCCATGTGAACTAATGAAATTTAATGGTGCCTTGCAAAAGTGTTGTGAAGTGTTGTAAAACACTTTCACTCTTTTCTAGGGTTCTATTAACTAACTAACCATAATAAATACAATTTCATCTTAACTCAATCTTATTCATCCCTTATCTGGTGTGTTGTAAATTGTTGTAACACACTTTCACATTCCTCTAGGATTTTCATTAATAATTGGGCTTTCGCATATTTTAATTGGCCCCATTTTGCATCCACACGCCTTACTTATGTGTATTTTTGAGAATAATCTTGAAAAACATCATTTGAAACATTTAAATCCTGAAACTCACCTTAATTTCTTAAGGTGGGAATCATTCACCATTATGCGTGAATGAGTCCCCTTAGGTTGGACCCATTAGCCCAGGGTGGTGAATTAGTCCCCTTTAGCTCAAAATTCAAATTTAATTTAATTTTCTAGTGGGTTTTTATTCTCCAAGATCTAAGGTCGGCCTGAACTATTGTAATTTAAAGAATTATTGCATAATTAAGTATAAATACAAGGTTCTTTCTCTCATTTTCATACCTAACATCCAAGTATTCATGCATTTAGTTCACAAGAGCATTGAAGGAATTTCAAGGACATATTATCAAGTATTCAAGAGAATTTTCAATTGTATTTCATCATGTCCAAGATTGTTTGCATCAAGTTTCTTTAGAGCTAAAAATTGTGGTGTAGGATTTGTAATAATTGCATTCAAGACCTATCAACACCAAGCTAGAGTTCAAGTCTAGATCGATTGGAACCATCACTTACATGATTGCAAAACTCTATTGCAAGGGTTTGGTGAGTTGTAACATTGTCTTTTGTTTATTCATCATTCTCTATTCTATTTCATTCTATTTCAAGGGTTTAATTACCAACAAGGGGTTTGACCAAGGAAAACCCCTATTCACTAACCCCCACAATTTTTTTCCCCCTTCTTGTGTGTGATTTGTAGAGCTAGGTTGCAGGTTTGTGAAGGAGTTAAGTTGGAGAAAAGTTTTCAAAGTTGTCACTAAGTCTTAGGAGAAGCTTGAAGAAAATCTATAGGCTGAATTTTGTAGTTTCAGACCTAGATCTAGATCAGGAATAAAAGAGAAGACCAAGAGACAAAGAATCCACTTTAGAAATTATAGAAAATTAGAAGTGGATTGATTCACCACTATTGGTGAATGAGTCCCACTATATAGGCCTAAACATGATTTTTTGTAGATTTGAGTACCCATTTGTCTGAAACCTATTCTAACATAGTAAAATTGGACTAATTCATCTAGATTAGTGTATGATTCATAGTTAGCTTCAACATCATATTTTTTAGGATTCTAGTCCTCCATCGTGCCTTCTTCAGTTTCCTAGGTGCCTATTTCAAATTTCATAGTTTTATGTTACATTTTACTTGCATTTCAAAGTAATTTTGCATATCACACTATCTTTTCAAACATTTTCTTTTCCAAGTTTACACTTGGTGGTGAACCCTTCATTAGACATCATTTAATCCCTAGAACCTTCCCTTTACCAAATTTGAATCTCCTTTGAATTGAAATCTCAAGTGTTTGTTCTTGAGTGAAAGGTGGAAAAGTTGGTCTTTCTCATTTTAGGTCCAAAACCCTAGAAGTAAAAAAAAGCACCCATTTTTCTTCATTTCATTTTGGTGAACCTGCATATAGAGCATCATAATTTTGATTTGGAGTGCATTTTCATCCTAGATTTATCTTGCATTAACATTGCATTAGGATTTGCATTGTTTAATTTGTATTCTAGTGTTTCAAAAATTGCATTAGTGAAAAGCTCATTCAACTTACATTATTGTACTTAATTTCAGTGAAAAACAATAAAATTCTACATTTGCATCTTAGATTTGCATTAAAAAAAATAAAAAGCATAAAATCCAACTTAAAATTTTTGAATTTTTTTTTTAAAAATAGTACATGGACTCATTCACCACTTAGGGCGAATCAATCCTCTTTCATATTTGATACTACATTTTCTAGCATTTAGTTTTCATTTTCTAAGTTTTTGTTTGTTGCTTCTACATTTTTGTTTTACTATCTAGAATTTTAGTTATAAGCAATTCATTCTTGTTAGCTTATATTGCACTTGCACTCATCCTGAATTTAGTAACCTTTTCATGCGTGTTTGGTGTCCTATTGCTAATACATTAGTGAGAAGAAGTTCCAAACTCACGTCATCCTATGATAACATAGTCTTTGAGGATCTTGGGTTATCTAGAGCTTCCACTCTAATTATTAACACTAGTACACTAGGAATGGATAATACCTGTAGTAACTTTTTTCCTTCAGATTGCATGTAGGAAAACATAATTCAAATTCATGAGGAATTAGTAAATTCACAACATAAAATAAGCCTTGAAAACATTTCAACCACTATCATTCCTACCATAGAAAAAATTCACTGCATGCTTGAAAGAGACAATGGCCTTGAACTTATGAGATACATAGTGCAAATCTTTGGAAAACATCTTCCATCAACCACTAGTGGTCCTTTTCCAGCAAACAATGTTGCAATTCAAGGAGGAAATCAAATTCCTCATCCCACAACCATAGCCTCAATCCCTACCTATACCACTCACATAGTCACAACAACAATGCAACAAGTTAGCTATGTGAATCCTTCCCTAGGTATTCCTCCTAGCATCCCTAGTTCCTATGTGGCATCACAATTAATATCTTCTACTTTACCATCTATAAGCATTCCATCCAATTTTCCTATAACCACATACACTCCATCACCTTCAATTCCATTCCATAGCACAAGCAATGACTCTCTCATAACACAACTTTTCCAAACTGTTTCATCCCTTCAAAAGAAAATTTCAACCATCAACCAAAACCAAAATGGACCACCTATATATTATGTCAAAAGTAGTCCATTGTCCTTGGAGATATTGTGAACACCGATTGCACAAGGTATAGAGATTGCTAGATTTGAAAAGTATGGAGGGAAGGGAGATCCTTCTAACCATGTTAATTCCTATACTACCTTATGTAGTGACTTTTTCCTTGATGATAAACTATGGGAAAACTCTTTCCAAGATCCTTCAAAGATACTGCCATGGAATGGTTTTCATCCTTACCAAACAATTCAATTCATTCATTCAATGGAATTTTTGATGCATTTTTAAGTGATTTCCAAGTGTATATGACTCCCACGATTACCTTTGTTGATTTGATGAGATGCATGCAAAAATATAATAGATATAACCTATTTTATCTCACACTATCAATCACTTTATTCCTAAATCGATGTCAAGGTCCTTGACCCATACCTTCAAAAGATGTTTATAGAAAACTTGAAAAGTGAGATCCAAGAAAAGCTCACTATGATGAAATTTCCATCCTTCATGCACCTATGCACTGCCCTCCATGATTAGCAAAATTTGGTTAGTAGTCAAGATATAAAGTCCACTTTTACCTGAATTGAAAGATCTAAACCCGCAAACCAAAACAATTCCCAACCTTTTGGAAAATAAAATAAAGGGTTCCTTCATTCCAAACCCCCTCAACAACCACCTTAGAATGTCAACATCCAAGTAGTTGTTGTAAAAAATATAGTGCCCTTTAGTTATGGTGACCCAAAAAGACAATTCATTCCCTTACTTGATACCCTTCATAACACAATGTCCCAACTTTTACAACAACAAATGATTACCTTGCCTCCCTTCAAAAAAAATGACCCTAATAACCCTTTACCCTCAAGCTTTAAATCCAATACTTATTTCCACTATCATCGATAAAATGGACACGACACAGAACATTGCAAGCATCTTAAACATCTTGTGCAAGACCTCATTGATTATGGACATATATCCATTGGAGGTGTTAGTGATCGAGGAAATCAGTCCATTGCCCGTCTAAACCAAAACTTGCAAATTTTCACAAATCCAATACCCAAACACAATATTTTATTTTTCAAAGCCAAGGAAACTACAAAGAATGATGTGATGAATGTTGATATAGATGATGAAAACAATGCTTCTATTCTAAACAATGTTATCAATTTCAATCCAATGGATGAAATGATAGGGGTGATAGATGCCATCCCTCATAAGGGCTAAACCAGGAGTCCTCTTCACATTTCTTTCTCTTCTAAGGGTATAATTAAACATTTTCCTGATGGTCCTCTTTACATAGCTAATCGTATCTATGACAAGCCCACTAATGGGATACTAATAGATCCTTCCTTTGGAGAGAATGTGATCACCAAGGAATTCTTATTATTGCATGAACTTTATCAAGATGAGCATGATAGACTGAAAGTATGGATCAAGAAACACAATGGATCTGCATGCCCTATGATAGGATCAATCACCCTACCATTGTAAATATGACCAAAAACATTAGACATCACATTCTCCATCATCCTACAGCCAAACCAATTTTGTGTGAAGCTTGGCCACCCATGGCTTCTCTCCATGAAATCTATGCCATCGGTTGTGCATAAATGCTTAAAGTTTCCCTTTGGAAATGAAATATTTACTGCTCACCATATCAACTTTAATCCTTTGTCTCTAGAAAGGAAATTTTTCCCTAGATGGCTTTTTGTTCGAGCCCATGGAACCTATAAATCCTAGATAGGACTTATTTTTCTTGTCCTACAAAAATTTCAAGGAAAAAAGATAGTGCCATTATCCCTCCAAAACATGTCTCCCTAAACCTCTACACCTCTTATCCTTGATGAAACCATGGTTGAACCTAAACAAGACCTAAATGACCAACCTAAAATAGAAACTTCACCCACATCCCACAGACACCCAAGAGACAATGAAACAAACCCTATCACACCTCTTAGAATCAAACAAATTTACAAAGTAAAAGAGAAAGTGGTTGAACAACCTCCTATGGTTCCTTTTGTTTCTCCCCTTGGGGAAGAAAATAAACCTATGATTGATCAACCTACTCCTACATAAACACAACTTGAAAAAAAAACCAAAATAAATAGAGGTGCTCGAGAGCATGGGCATAGATTTTGTGCCCTTGGTCAAAGGTTGCATGAAGAATTAAACAAAAAAATAAAAATCCAAACTTGACTAAAGAATATGCATAATGATCCTCCTCCCCAACTGAAACAAAATGACCCATTACAATAGTCACAACAAGAGTTGAATTCTTCAATGGACATTATCATTCATCCTCCTGTCAAGTGATTAATTTCGATGATGATGATGAGACCACTAAAAATTGATGAAGAGATACATAATAAATTGAACACATTGTTTTCCTCTTCCATGAGCTTAAATGAAAAATCTCCTAGCAAGAGTGTTGAATCTAGTGCTTCTCCTAGTTTGGAACTTTCCCTTGTCCCTTTTGCTAGTTTCCCTCCTTTGGTATACAATGAACATGATTGGGAGGCAAACAACTTGCTCATCAGTTGACTCGCATTTTCCTTAGAATTATTTTACATTTGTATTTTCATTTTCTCTTTTTCTCTTGTGTGATTGCATGTGTGTAATGTGATCCGATGTGCTATTTTTTTTATGCTCTCTCTCTCTCTGTGACATTCCTCTATTTGTATCTCCATTCTTCTCTATTTCATGCATCGCTTTCACTTTTGCTATCATTTTTCTTGTGTTTTCCTATTGAGGATGATGTAAGGGATTGAGACATTCATGTATCTTTCATGTTCACCCAAAAGTATTTCTTTTTATGTCTTTTCATTTCATATTTATCATTTTTCTAGTGTTTTCCTTGTGGGGATGATGCAAGGCATCAAGACATTCATGTCTTCTTCATGTTGACCCAAAAGCTTTTCCTTTTTATTTCACCTTTTCTTTTTAATTTTTCTTATATTTTTTCCTTTTTGGGGATGATGCAAGGCGTTGAGAGACCCTATGTCTCTTCCATAATGACCCAAAAGGTTTTCCTTTTTTTTCCCTCTCTTTGTGTCATTCTTCTAGTTCTATGTATTTGGGGAATGATGACAGTTCCAAGCTCTCTAAAATCATTGCAAAAAAGAACATACTCACCCTAAATGCATAGATCCCTTATGTGTTTGGTGTTTTCATTTTTGGGGAAACCCCTCTCTTTCCTTCTTTGTCCTTTACACATGACACAACTTTACTCAAAAACATATGACTTGGCATAGGGATTTCCAGGTTGGATCTCATGTCTTCTTTCTTGTTTGCATTTATTATATGTTACTTTAAATTAATTTCTCATAGAAGGGTGTGTATAAATTCATTTAAAGTGGGTGAATACATTGGCATTATTCTTTTTCATTTTTCCTTGTCCTTGGTTCTTAGTGCAATCTTCTTACTTCATACAATCCATTTTTCACTTGATGGATGACATTGGATGTATTGTCCTTCATGAGCATGATCTCTCTTAGCATAATGCATTGCTCTTAGTGGCTTGATGTGATGCACTACATCCCCTAAGTTGTGAATTTTCTATTCTTTGATTGGTCCTCTCTTGGAGACATTAGGCATGATGTTCTCAAAGTAAAAACCTCCTATGAACTAAGAAAGACTCCTTTGAACATTTATGATTCTGAATTTCTCATTTCTTGTTATATGGCCTGTAACGCCCGTCGTGCAAACCCCAGAGAACACACACAATGCAAACATTTTTTTTTTTTTTATAATAAAAGTAAACATGCAACAACATTAAAACATAACCACATAACATATTACATAGCATTGCCACACTTGGTTCCTCACATGCGAGGTTACATCGCAGTTAAATCAAACAGAATAAAGATAAAGAATATAACATAATATTAAATTTATGATAGCCATATACAATGATACATCCATAATCATGATGTGAGTCGATAGACATCGTGATAATCATCCATGATAAACCTCTTAAAAGAGTTACATATGAGCCTAACTATTACATCATTGATATAATATTACATTACAATTTTCTTTGATACATGAATTACATTGAATTTCCCAACATGGGGATTGATACAAGAATAATGAAATATGAAGTACAACTGATCACTGGTACAACTCCACTGCGGAAAGCTGAGAAGACAAGACGCTGATGGGGAACCCAACGGGTGCGGAGCACGTTCCACCCAACCATGTGAATTACAAGTAACTCACCCCCCGTGCTCAGAGGTGACGAGGAAGTGAACCCGACCATGAATGTCAAACCGACACAACACATTATTATACAAATCTAATACAACTCAAAGCATACGATGAACAACCAATAACGTTCACAGACCACATCACAAATTAAAACCAAGAAACTCATCACAATAACATGAAGTACTATCAATTAACAATCATGAAACAAATTCACAAGAATTCAAAGAAACATCATAAAAGATATCATCCAGAGGCAACAACAACAAAGCACAAGGGTGTCAAGCGGAGAGTGTCATCGCATAGCTCTCATGGGATTCTCCTAGCCCTTCCTCCAACTGAGGCGCCGACACCCATCTATGGATCTCTTGGCCCTTCCTCCTAACTGAGGCGCCGGCACCATAGGGTAGCTGATGCGGAGCCAATAGTCTCTCATGAAGACAAGACTCTGACTATGCCGACCATGGCCTTCTCAGTCTATCACTAGTCTAGAGTAGCCCTAATGCATAGCCGAGGAATCCAATGTTTTATTATCTTGTGTTTTTAAACTACCCAACCCCCTAAATCTATTGTTTAGGTTATCACTTGTTTAGCTTACTCTTTTGTGGGTTATCCTGAGCCCTTCCTCATCCTGAGGCACTGGCGCCCACGAAGAGCCACTCTCCCTCCTATGACCCCTAACATATCTCAAGTAGGCAAGGGTTGAACCAACACATATAAATCATAAAACCAAAATCAGATACATGAGGCATTAACCATCTCGCACTACACATAATCAAAAGACTTGCAAACCCATCCAACCCTTCCTAACAGAACACCAATAATGCTCTAAAGCATAAACAAAGGTAAATAACACTTTAAATCACAAGCCTCTGGAACAAGATTTTCACAGACCAATACGGTTCCCACATCGACAACTCTGAACAAAGAAAACTATAACATGAAAAGAAACTCAGATCACATTTACAAGGTTGCACCATTACGTTTGACTCCAATCTAGTTTATGTAATTAAATACAATTGTCTCAACAAGGTCTACAATCAGAACTAAAGACTAAAATCTTGTCTGACATATTTGTAAATCGAGACAGTAAATTAAATAATGCCCATTTTAAAAGAAATAAAAATTACTTAATTATAATTAAACATTTTTAAAATCCGAGATAAAATTACATCCATACAATGTAATAAATTAACATCTAAACTTAAATAATCTTAATTTCAAAAATTTTATTATAAAATATTTTAAAATATATATATAATATATAAATATATATATAGATATATATATTTTAAAGTATATACAATATATAACTATATATATATACATATACATATATATATATATATAAAATAAAATAATACTAAAAAAAATTAAAAAATTAAAATAAAAATAAAACCAAATAAAAAACAAATAAACAAAAATAAACAAACCACATAGGCCGTAGCCTAAGACTTCTTTCAGCAGTCTTTTGACTGTTGCGCGCACCATCATTTGTGACGATGTACTACCCCAGGGCCGGGGAGGAGGGTTTCTCGTCCGTCCCTTCACCCTCCCCTGTATTTTTTTAAATTTTTTTTTAAAAAAAAAAAAAAATTCCTTTCGGATTCCCAATATAAACCGAAAATCAAAATAGGATATTTCGTTTTCCTACAAATTTATAAACCAAAACAAAAAAATCCAGAATATTACGATTTTGGAATAAATTTAAAAATTCATGTGACAGTCGTACGGCCGACGCCCAGTGTTAAATGAAATATAAAAAGATACATATATATTTAATATATACATATAAATATATATATATATATATATATATATATATAAGAAAGAATATATATATATATATATATTATGTGTATATATTCAACTTGCATATATATTATAATCAGAGGGTAAAATACAGAATATCAAATAGATCCTTCATAGATCAAAATATTGAGAAAACTCCAATTATATTTTCGTCAATAACTAAATCATCTTTTCTACAATCCTATTATTTATACATCGAATGTTTCAGAAGATCGGGGTTCTTGTTTTGACAAAAAAAAAACTTGGACAGTATAATAACTGTGATTTTCTTTGTTTCTAGTCTAATAACTTGCCCTAGTTTTCAGTTCAACAGAAATTTTCTATATTTACAAAAAAAATCATTTTTAATAAAGTTTATTTTTCTTTTCTGAAGCAAACAAATAAAAGAAAGGGTACAAGAAGAAGACTTCGAAGGGAACCTGGTGTCCAAAGCTTATTTGACAAATCTGAAGATGCCTGCTTGACTCTGATGCCCTCGAACTCGATTCCAATTCTTAATCCAGAAAGAACTCCCCAAGCCAACACCAGTAACAGATTGAAGACAATTTCCTTCTTAGAGCTCTCCTCAAACAATCGCAAAGAATCCCAAACTAATCTCTTCAGATTCACAAGTACATAGAAAATGTTTTCAGCAACTCAATCCCTCTCTGATCTTCTCTGTGTGTGTATATCCACCTCTCAAGAATTCATAATTAAATAAAATATATTGCCCATCCTTCAAAACTCTCAAAAAATCCCAGATTAAAAGAAAAATCCATTCTTTAAAACTTGCTTTTTCCCAACTCTTAATTCCTATTGGCTCACATTGTCTTTTTATTCTTTTATTGCTTTAATTCCTTTTTTGCCACTTTTCTTTCACCTCACATTACATATTTATTTTAAATAAATTATTCACATAATTATCCACCACCAATTTAATTGATTAAAATAATTAAGCCATATTTAATATTTAATTATTAATTAGTTGCAATATCAGATTTTCAAAAATAATTAAAATATTTAAATATTTACTTATGATTTACTCCAGCATTAAAATAAATAATTTATTTCAATCATTAAGATAGATCATAATTATAAATGCCCTCATAATAAAATAAGACAAAACACAAATGCAACAGACAAAGATGACAATTACACAAAAGCAACAACTATACCAAACAAATGAGATGACCTGACATCATGGAACGGGAGGACTTCATTGTCACCTCTGTATCAACATTTATCCATTGGGTTATTTGGTGCTCGCCCTGTCCTGCCGAAGCAGGTGGAATCGAGACTTGTACCTGCAGTCCTGCATACAAACGAAGTTGTGTACATGTGCATATATACATATATATCAAAGCATTAAATCAAATACTGCATTGTGAGAAGGAATCACAACATAACAGGGCACTCGTGAACAAGTGATGCTATATTTTCCTTCATCACACCTATTCTAACAATTGTAACATAATCAATGAATTGCATTTCTAACTAACAATCATCTCATAACATATTAAATTAAATCACTGCATCATATCATAATTCAGAAAAATCAACTGATATAATCAGCCATAATGTCATATAAAGTAATCATGTCCAAAATGAAATAACATCATCATCTAACGTTTAGCAAGCCAAATCAAACAATCATGGTATCATCTCAGTATCCAAGCAAAGCACAGAAAATAATAAGTCTAAACAGTATGAGGGGTATTACATCCTCCCCCCTAGGACATGGCTTACTCTTGGAAGCCATTAAATACTAAAATAAAATAAAGTGACCAACAAGACTGAAAAGATTGTATTCAGAAAGCCTGGCAGGCTGCCTTAACAACTTCTTTGCTGGAAGGCGTCCATTCCCTTCTTTCACGACGGAGTCTCCTTAGAGATTCCGCAAAGGTCTCTAGATCTGACAGCTCAGAGCAATTGGAATAATCGTATCAGAGTCTAATTTTCCAAAGCCGCTTAACTATTGGGTCTCGAACCTTCTTCCGAGGTGTTTTCCTTATCTTCATCCTAGAAATACACCAAGGAATAGGTTTTTGTCAGAACCCACACACAAAGAAAGCACACTCGAACAAACAAGAAAAATAAAATAAAATGAAATAAAAACACAAGAGAGCTCAAGAATTCAAACGTGAGGTTGCCTAATGGACCTAACTACCCAGAGACCCCAGCGTTTGCAACCACACTCTGATACCAAGTTGTAACGCCTGTCGTGCAAACCCCAGAGAACACACACAATGCAAACAATTTTTATTTTTTTTTATAATAAAAGTAAACATGCAACAACATTAAAACATAACCACATAACATATTACATAGCATTACACACTTGGTTCCCTGGGGCATGCGAGGTTACATCGCAACAACTAAACAGAATAAAGATAAAGAATATAACATAACCATTAAATTTATGATAGCCATATACAATGATACATCCCATAATCATGATGCGAGTAAGATAGACATCGCATAATCACATCCATGATAAACCTCTTAAAAGAGTTACATATGAGCCTAACTATTACATCATTGATATAATATTACATTACAATTTTCTTTGATACATGAATTACATTGAATTTCCCAACATGGGGATTGATACAAGAATAATGAAATATGAAGGACAACTGATCACTGGTACAACTCCACTGCGGAAAGCTGAGAAGACAAGATGCTGATGGGGAACTCAACGGGTGCGGAGCACGTTCCACCCAACCATGTGAATTACAAGTAACTCACCCCCCGTGCTCAGAGGTGACGAGGAAGTGAACCCGACCATGAATGTCAAATCGACACAACACATTATTATACAAATCTAATACAACTCAAAGCATACGATGAACAACCAATAACGTTCACAGACCACATCACAAATTAAAACCAAGAAACTCATCACAATAACATGAAGTACTATCAATTAACAATCATGAAACAAATTCACAAGAATTCAAAGAAACATCATAAAAGATATCATCCAGAGGCAACAGCAAAAAAGCACAAGGGTGTCAAGTGGAGAGTGTCATCGCATAGCTCTCATGGGATTCTCCTAGCCCTTCCTCCAACTGAGGCGCCGGCACCCATCTATGGATCTCCTGGCCCTTCCTCCTAACTGAGGTGACGACACCATAGGGTAGCTGATGCAGAGCCAATACTCTCTCATGAAGACGAGACTCTGACTATGCTGACCACGGCCTTCTCAGTCTATCACTAGTCTAGGGCAGCCCTAATGCATAGCCGAGGAATCCAATGTTTTATTATCTTGTGTTTTTAAACTACCCAACCCCCTAAATCTATTGTTTAGGTTATCACTTGTTTAGCTTACTCTTTCATGGGTTATCCTGAGCCCTTCCTCATCCTGAGGCGCCGGCGCCCACGAAGAGCCACTCTCCCTCCTATGACCCCTAACATATCTCAAGTAGGCAAGGGTTGAACCAACACATAAATCATAAAACCAAAATCAGATACACGAGGAATTAACCATCTCACACTACACATAATCAAAAGACTTGCAAACCCGTCCAACCCTTCCTAACAGAACACCAATAACGCTCTAAAGCATAAACAAAGGTAAATAACACTTTAAATCACAAGCCTCTGGAACAAGATTTTCACAGACCAATACGGTTCCCACATCGACAACTCTGAACAAAGAAAACTATAACATGAAAAGAAACTCAGATCACATTTACAAGGTTGCACCATTACGTTTGACTCCAATCTAGTTTATGTAACAATACAATTGTCTCAACAAGGTTCACAATCACAACCAAAGACCAAAATTGGTTCAATACATTTGTAAATGGAGACAAAGAATTAAACAATGCCCATTTAAAAGAAATAAAAATTACTTAACATTTTTAAAATCCGAGATAAAATTACATCCATACAATGTAATAAATTAACATCTAAACTTAAATAATCTTAATTTCAAAAATTTTATTATAAAATATTTTAAAATATATATATAATATATAAATATATATATAGATATATATATTTTAAAGTATATACAATATATAACTATATATATATACATATACATATATATATATATATTTTGAAATATATAATTGAGGAGGTCTATGTATATATATACATATACATATATATATATAAAAAAAATAAAATAAAAAATTTAAAAGAAAACAAAACAAACAAAAAAAATGAATAAACAAAAATAAACAAAAACCACACAAAGTCAGAGTTTCTAAGATCACCAAGCAGCTAGTGTTTTAAAGCATCGGGCTGCTAAAGAGGTCATAAGTAGGTAAAGATCGCTGGCAAGACAAAGAGCCAAGAGACTACTGTGGAGTTAGCATTTCACCGCGAGGGGTCGAGGGTCAGAGGGTACAAAATTTCTTGTCACCCCTTCTCTCACCTCCTCAGATTTTAAATTTGTTTTTAAAAAAAAAAAAAAAAAATCTTTCGATTCCTAATATAAACCGGGGTAACCAAAACAGAGGTTTTTAAGTCTTCTACTTAATTTATAAAACCAAAACAAAAAATCCGCATTATTAAGATTTTGGAATAAATTTAAAATTCATGTGTGATGCCTGCATCTACTGATGTCTGTTAAACTAAATATAAAGATACATATATATTTAATATATACATATAAAATATATATATATATATATATAAGAAAGAATATATATATATATATATATATATATATATATATATATATATATATATATATATATATATATATATATATATATATATATATATATATATATATATTATGTGTATATATTCAGTCTGGTATATATATTATAATCGTGAGGGTAAATATAGAATATCAAATAGATCCTTCATAGATCAAAATATTGAGAAAACTCAAATTATATTTTCATCAATAACTAAATCATCTTTTCTACAATCCTATTATTTATACATCGAATGTTTCAGAAGATCGGGGTTCTTGTTTTGACAAAAAAAAACTTGGACAGTATAATAACTGTGATTTTCTTTGTTTCTAGTCTAATAACTTGCCCTAGTTTTCAGTTCAACAGAAATTTTCTATATTTACAAAAAAAATCATTTTTAATAAAGTTTATTTTTCTTTTCTGAAGCAAACAGATAAAAGAAAGGGTACGAGAAGAAGACTTCAAAGGGAACCTGGTGTCCAAAGCTTATTTGACAAATCTGAAGATGCCTGCTTGACTCTGATGCCCTCGAACTCGATTCCACTTCTTAATCCAAAAAGAACTCCCCAAGCCAACACCAGTAACAGATTGAAGACAATTTCCTTCTTAGAGCTCTCCTCAAACAATCGCAAAGAATCCCAAACTAATCTCTTTAGATTCACAAGTACATAGAAAATGTTTTCAACAACTCAATCCCTCTCTGATCTTCTCTGTGTGTGTGTATCCACCTCTCAAGAATTCATAATTAAATAAAATATATTGCCCATCCTTCAAAACTCTCCAAAAATCCCAGATTAAAAGAAAAATCCATTCTTTAAAACTCGCTTTTTCCCAACTCTTAATTCCTATTGGCTCACATTGTCTTTTTATTCTTTTATTGCTTTAATTCCTTTTTTGCCACTTTTCTTGCACCTCACATTACATATTTATTTTAAATAAATTATTCACATAATTTTCCACCACCAATTTAATTGATTAAAATAATTAAGCCATATTTAATATTTAATTATTAATTAGTTGCAATATCAGATTTTCAAAAATAATTAAAATATTTAAATATTTACTTACGATTTACTCCAGCATTAAAATAAATAATTTATTTCAATCATTAAGATAGATCATAATTATAAATGCCCTCATAATAAAATAAGACAAAACACAAACACAATAGACAAAGATGATAATTACACAAAGGCAACAACTATACCAAACAAATGAGACGACCTGACATCATGGAACAGGAGGACTTCATCGTCACCTCTATATCAACATTTATCCATTGGGTTATTTGGTGCTCGCCCTGTCCTGCCGAAGCAGGTGGAATCGAGACTTGTACCTGCAGTCCTGCATATAAACGAAGTTGTGTACATGTGCATATATACATATATATCAAAGCATTAAATCAAATATTGCATTGTGAGAAGGAATCATAACATAACAGGGCACTCGCGAACAAGTGATGCTATATTGTCCTTCGTCACACCTATTCTAACAATTGTAACATAATCAATGAATTGCATTTCTAACTAACAATCATCTCATAACATATTAAATTAAATCACTGCATCATATCATAATTCAGAAAAATCAACTGATATAATCAGCCATAATGTCATATAAAGTAATCATGTCCAAAATGAAATAACATCATCATCTAACGTTTAGCAAGCCAAATCAAACAATCATGGTATCATCTCAGTATCCAAGCAAAGTACAGAAAATAATAAGTCTAAACAGTATGAGGGGTATTACATGGCCACCTTGCATAAAATAGATTGCATGCCTATAGTGCCATCATGTTTGTTCATGAGCTACAAGCATACGAAGTTTTGCTTGTCTCATGAAGCTCAAAAATTCATTTTCTTTTGTGGGACCTTATTAAAGCTATCAAGAGGTATAACTTTAGTATGGTTGAGTAGGAAGCCCAATCTGAGGCATGAATTTACCCATAGTGACTTACATGTGTGTGAGTGAATACCATCCATGATTGTATGTTTCTCACCTTTTAGGACTTCTCACTTGGCAAAGAACTAGGTGTTTCATTGCCTTAGAGTCAGTTCATTTTTTGGAAAAATAGCCTAGGTTTGATCCACACTAGGATGGGAAAGCAAGTGAAGCTTGATCTAATTTTTTCTCTTCTTTCCTTTTATCTTTTTCATCTTTGGCAATGTATGATTGGACTTTTCATTGATCTTTATATCATTTTCATGTGTGTTCCTTTGAGCTTATGTTGGTTTGTCATGGGATCTTGATCCTAGGGGCTTGATCACCACTTGTGATTTTTGTTGTCTCATCTTGCTGTCATTGGTTCATTGGAGCCCCTCTTGGTGCATGCTTGTCTACTTTAGTGTGAGTTTGAACTAGGTTCATCCTCTCACTAAAGTGGGGGCTAAATTTAGTGTTGAAAAAAGGGTCCCTCAACATTTTCACACTTGTTTGGGTTCTCCTTGTGGATTTTGGCTTAATGTTGCCTCAACTTGGTGTTGTAATGTGGATAAAAAATTCACATTAGGTCCATGACCTATGTGAACTAGTAAAATTTAATGGTGCCATGCAAAAGTGTTGTGAAGTGTTGTGAAGTGTTGTAACACACTTTCACATTTTTCTAGGATTTTATCAATTAACTAAGCATAATAAATACAATTTCATCTTAAATCAATCTTATCATTGCTTTATCTAGAGTGTTGTAAAGTGTTCTAACACACTTTCACATTCCTCTATGATTTTCAATAATAATTGGGCTTTCTTATACTTTAATTGGCCCCAATTTGCATCCACAAGCCTTACTTATGTGTATTTTTTAGAATAATCCTAAAAAATATCAGTTAAGACATTTAAATCTTGAAACCCAAGGTGGGACTCATTTTCCACTATGGCGAATGAGTCACCTTAGGTGGGACCCATCCACCTAGGGTGGTGAGTGAGTCCCCTTTAGCTAAAAATTTAAATTTCTTTTTTTTTTGGCGGGTTTTTATTCTCCAAGATCTAAGATCAACCTGAAGTGTTGTAATTTCAAGAATTATTGCATAATTAAGTATAAATACAAGGTTCTTTCTCTCATTTTCACACCTAGCATTCAAGTATTCATGCATATAGTTCACAAGAGCATTTGAGTATTCACAAGAGCATTCAAGGCATTTCAAGGGTAGATTAGCAAGCATTTAAGAGAATTTTCAAGTGTCTTTCATCATTTCAGAGACTGTTTACATCATGTTGTTTTAGAGCTAACAATTGTGGTGTAGGATTTGTAAGCATTACATTCAATACCTATCAATATCAAGCTAGAGTTCAAGTCTACATCCATTGGAGCCATCTCTTACATGATTGTAGCACTTTATTGCAAGGGTTTGACGAGTTGTAACATTGTATTTTTTTCATTCATTATTCTCTATTCTATTTCATTCTATTTTGAGGGTTTAATTACCAACAAAGGGGTTTGACCAAGGAAAATCGCTATTCACTAACCCCCAAAACATTTCCCCCCTTCTTGCGTGTGATTTGCAAAGCTAGGTTGCAGATTTTCTAAGGAGTTAAGTTGGAGAAAACTTTTCGAAGCTCTACAAGCTGTCAAAGTTGTCACTAAGTCCTAGGAGAATCTTGGAGAAGATCTATAGGCTAAATTTTATAGTTTCAAACCCAAATTTGGATCAAGAACAAAATAGCAGATCGAGAGGCACATAATCTACTTCTAAATTTCTAGAAAAGTACAAGAGGATTGATTCACCACTATACAGGCCTAAATAGGATTTTTTGTAGATCTAAGTACCCATTTGGGGTATGTGTAGGATCATGATGGGCCAAAAAGTGGCGATATGATGGGTATGTGTAGGATATGTGGCTGATGACTTTTTTTTACCCAAAATTTATGAAACAATTTTTTTTTTTTAAAGGAGATTCTAAGCTTTTCACCAATATAAACTATGGTTTACTTTAAATTTAATAAATAATTATTATTCATTTTCTATTTGAATTATGACTAAAGTATTGATTGATAGGCTGATTGAAAAACATCTATAGCTTTCAATTAGTATCACACTTTTTGAGTTTGAAACATGTGTCACATTCTATGCTTCACATACTATATGATTAAAAAAATGAATTTCATGAAGTTTTGACCAAGTTAAGGTGGCCAGACATATGAGTTTTTATATGTTTTTAAAAGTTGTAATAAATAATTCATAACTAATTATTTAATTAGAAAACAATTACAAAAAAATATGCATCACATTGAGACATGATTCCTCTACTTATATCTAAAATATTATTTAAAAATATTATCATTTTATTTTGGTTAGGGTGGTCAGACAAATACCTACTTCTTTTTTTCCCTAAAATTTAAGTGCTATTGCATTGAAATTTCAAATTTTCACTAAATAGATTTTTTTTTAAAATAAACCTAGTAGTTTAGAAACTACATTCTATTTTCTATAGATTCTATTCTTACATATTTTTGAAATAATATAGATAAATTATTCAAATTTTTACATCAAGTTTCCTAACTTTGATTTTTCTAAATTTTTCGCTACTTAAGGGCCTATTTTTTCCATGATGATCCTCCACATACCCTTTTTTTGAAACTTGTTCTGACACAGTTTACCCGAAATTGGACTGATTCACCCAGAATCACATATGTGTTCCAATTAGCTTCAACATCATATTTTTCAAGATTCTAGAGCTCCATCCTACCTTCTTTAGTTTTCTAGGTGCACATTTCTAATTTCATAGTTTTATTTTATAGTTTACTTGCATTTCTAGGTCATTTTGCATATCGCACTATGTTGTCACACATTTTCTTTTCGAAGTTTACACTTGGTGGTGAACCCTTCTTTAGAAATCATTCAATCTGAAGAACCTTCCCTTTGGTAGATTTCAATCTCCTTTGCATTGAAATCTCACGGATTTTTTCTTAAGTGAAAGGTGGAAAAGTTGGTCTTTCTCCTTTTAGGTCCAAAACCCTAGAAGCCAAAGAAAGGACCCAATTTCTTCATTTCAACTATTATAAATTCATCATTATAAGTTATTATATTCATAAATTCAACATGAAAAAATATCCATCCAACCAAATTCATAAATTCATTACTAAAAATATCTAGCCAACCAAATTCATAAATTCATCGCACAAAATATCCATCAATCACACAAAATATCCATCACATCACACAAAATATCCATTGAACTAAATTCATAACTATAAGATCATTGTCTTAATTTATAAATTTTTGTGGCTCTCTACTACATCTCTTCATTTCTTTTTGTTTTCCTTTTCAAAATTAGACTTTCTCCTCTCCTCTAGAAATCATCGATGCTCATCTATGACCCCTTCCATAGCCCTAGTAGCATAAAAAAAATATTGCATCCTAGATGAAAACATCCTCAAAGGTGGTGGGATGCTTTCTTCATTTTAAATAATTTTGCTTTGATCCTGAATTGTTCTAACATCGACATTGATCTGTGCTTGCAAGTGAGTACCATCGGTTTCAGGTGGTGGAGGTGGGGGTTTATGAGGTGGAGTGGGTGGATGTGGAGGTGAAGGTGGTGGAGATGGAGGGTGTGGAGGAGGATTATGGACATTATTGAATTGATCCATGTGATCTCTATGATATAAGTGAACCTACATTAGATTTGTAATTTCAAAATGTAAGATACATATTTATGAAATACCCTTAAACCATTCAATATAAATGGCCTAATTTAATAAAAATGATAAAAAAATTAAACCTCAATTACGTCTAAGGAATGTTACTTGAATGAAAAAAAAAAAAAACTATTAATATAGGATGGCTTAAGGGGATCTAACTATACAAAATGGCATGGCTTAAGAGAATAAAATTTGGTGGAGTTACCCAGGGCAACAAAATTTCATTTTAAGGTCCTAGGAAAAAATGAATTCTTTAGGGTTTAGGGTGAAGTTTGGGTGGCCCTTGGAATCATGGAATTTCAAGTTAGTGAACAACATTTTCTTGTGAAACAATTGATTGAGATAGCTCTTTTTTCGATTGACCAACCTCTTATGAAATCACATTCATATTATAATCTTGCAAGATCTTATTATTGTTAAATTTGGTTTCCTTGGGAAACCTCACCTAATTTTGAGAACTTCTTTGACCCCCTTAATGTCATATTATGACCCCTTAAGACATCAGTTTATGATTTAGGGTGATATAATGGCTTAAGGGGATCTACGTAGTAAGGTCCTAGGACAAAATGACATGGAACAAGCAGATAAAATTTGGTGAAGTTTCCCAAGGCAACCAAATTTCATTAAGGTCCTAGGACAAAGTGATGGCTTTAGGGATTATGGTTTAGAGTTTAGATTTTAGGGTTTAGGGTAATAGTATGGCTTAAGGGTATCTATGTAGTAAGGTCCTAAGACAAAATGACATCGCTTAAGGGAATACAATTTAGTGGAGTTACCTAAGACAACCAAATTTCATTTTAATCTCCTAGGACAAAATAAATGCTTTAGGGTTTAGGGTTTAGAGAACTTTAGTGTTTAGGGTTTAGGGTTTAGGGTTTAGGGTAAACTTTTGGTGGCCTTTGGAATATTGGACATGAAAATTTGTGAACAACATTTTCTTGTAGAAAAGTTGACTGAGATAGCTCTTGTTTTGACTGACCAACCTCTCATGAAATCTCATTCATATTCTAATCTTGCAAGATCTTAACTTATTGTAAAATTTGGTTTCCTTGGGAAACTTCACCAAATTTTGAGAACTTCTTTGATCCCCTTAAGAAATTTCATAAATTTGAACTCCTTAATACATCGGTTTAGGGTTTAGGGTAATAGGATGACAAGTAATGGGGTTGATATTTTTGATTCATCACATATGCATGAACATTAGTTTATGAATATTTTTGATTTGATGAATAGATTGACTATTTCCATAATAGAAACACATAATTATGTATTATTAAGATTGAGTTTTATGTATCCTTTAACATGATTATTTTTTAATTGAATATAAGATTATTTTATTTAACATGTTTTTCATTAATATTGATTGTGTGTGTGTGTCTGTATGTGTAAAGTTTTATATAATATGATAAAGTTGAAGATTTCCCACTTAAATGATATTTATGATATAAACTGTATAATAAAATTAGTAATATTGAATTTTCTCAAAGATCCAAAATCTTATTTTATTTTCGTTTGTTGGGAATTGAAAAAACCCAAAAGAAAGAAAAGAAAAATATAAATAGATTATTTTAGTGTCTAGGTAACTAGTGAAAATTGAGATTTTAGACTAAAATAGAAGCCTAATTAACAACTAATTGACTAGAATGAGAGTTAATATTGTCAAAATACAAGAGACAACACATTCAAACAAGAAATGGAAACAAGGAATGACTAAGAGATATCATAACATAAAATAGAAATTAATGCAAATATTATATAATTAAGTGACAATTGGAAATGGATTGTAAAACGATTTAGGAATTTCTAACTAAATTTACAAAAAAACATTGAAAATTTATCTATTGTGATGATCCACTAGTCCCACAAGTAAAGTTTAACATATTTTTTTCTATTCTAATTATATCTATGTTCATAATGTTTAATTGATTGTTTCTAATGAATACACATTTAAATGTATAATATTTATTGAATCATATTATTTCATTGTCAATATGAAGTACCCTTATTTACTATGGATCAACCTAAATCTATCAAATAAAATTTTCTTCCATAAGCATGCCTACATAGATGTCACCATAAAATGTGAATGGAATTTTAAACATTTAAGCAATGCAAATGAATTTTTTCCATTATCAAATATTCTTGAGCTTGAAATCAGGGTTTTCAAATGTAAAATGATTTGTTTAATTTCAATTTTGGGTTTTAGTAAAAAAAAAATTTTGAATTCAATTTAGGGTTTCAAGAAGGGAAATTAGGGTTTTCAATGCAATTTTTTTTGTTTCATTTCAAATTAGGGTTTTCAAATGCACTTTTATTTGTTTGATTTGAATTTATTGTTTCAAAAAGCAATTAGGGTTTTCAAATGTAATTTTTTAAATTTCATTTCAATTTAGGTTATTCAAATGCAATTTCTTTTGTTTCCTTTCAATTTAGGGTTTTCAAATGCAATTTTTTTGGTTTGATTAAATAATTTAGGTTTCAAAAGCCAAATTTTGTTCTTAAGATATGATTTAAGGTTGATTTTTTGTTTCCATTAAAAATATTGAGGGTTTCATTTCATTTTTTCTTCTATTACAGATAAATAAAATACATAAAATGCTAAATAAATTAAAAAAAAATCATAAAATCTATTATTGTATTAAAAATCTCAAAAACACATGAAAAAATAAAAAATATTTGGGCTAGAGGTGCACCTAGAGTTTGTTGTGGTCATTGTCATATCTGTGAAATCAGTATCACATGCTTTGCGAATTATAATTGAGTTTCATTTATTTTTAAAAATAAATACCTCTTTAAAATGGGTTCCCAATCTTTACAAAACGGGATCCCAATTTTTACAAATCAAGATCTTGTTTCCTATCTGCCAATTTAGAACCCATTAATAAAGGAGATCCCATTTTTCAAAAAAATGGGATCCCATTTAAATTTTAGGCTCAAGATCCTAAAGCTAAATGGGATCCCTTTTTTTAAATCAGGATCTTGTTTATTAAAAAGTGGGATCATTTTTTCATCAAGCCGACTTCGTGGAAAAAAATTCCATGTTTCATGGAATCATCTTCTTGCTCTTAACATAATAGTGGTGTCTCTATTCATGACTAGAGATAAAAAAAAATTAAAAATTGAATTTCATGAAATTTTAAGGTGGCTCTATTACCCTTGGAAATAATTCAATTGCTAAAATT
>VDFB02090420.1:0-29955 GCA_007258455.2 Sequoia sempervirens | reverse complement strand
CCTTGAAATGTAGATATACAAACATATAGATGGGGTTCTATTTTATCAAATAGCACATTTCTCATTAAAGACAGACTTTATTAACCATCAATACATAGTGTACTTCATAGTACACAATTCATAGTCTGCCTCCAATTCTCTTGCTAGAAAAAAAGTTTTGAAAATGATAGCTTCTCGTGTAAGCCACAAGGCCCAATTTTAGTAGTCAGAAGAAGGTGTGAAAACTGACCTAATGACACTATTATCTCCTCACTTCCATTGTCATAACATTTTCTCCTATCTACTGGTTTCGTCACTTGTATCCCCCATCTAGTGATCCTCGCACTACGTTGTCTCATCATGTTATGTATGTTTCTATGTATGTTTTTATGTATGGTTTTATAATTTTTTGTATGTACATAGGTGTGTTTGAAAAAACATTGTGTTTCTAAAGATCTAAAATGGGAAACAAGGAATAATCATATCTATAAAGAGGCTTCTACATTGCAAAACACATTGTGTTTATAGAACTTTTGCACTGTGTTTACAAAAAAACAATTCCATTACAAAATTTGGGAAGCCTAGTGGTCATTTGTGTGTTATTCTAGCCCCACCTTTGCAATTTGTATGGTATATTATACTGAGTAAAAATAATTACAATAACAATGTTCCTTAATCACAACCTTATGAAACCCAACCATGCAACAATGCTTCACAACTAAACAAAGTACCTACATGATTTAAATGGAGAAATACTCTAATGTAAAATGATAAATATTATGTTCTTTTACAAATATATTTGATATAATTACCAAGGATCCAAAGGTTCATATTCTATTTTGGGATATAAATCATATCAATGTAGTGTTGGAGAAATTATCATAAAATTAACAAAAATCAATTATGAGGATGATAATTAAAAGGATGCAATACCACCCTTCACTTATGCTTTAATCATTTCTCATGTAACACTCACACTTCAAGGAGGAAACATGATTTGCTTAAAATTTTGGGATATAATACACACACAATAATGTAACATTTGTTTTATTGTAATTAAAATGCAAATTGTTTGCATTCCCCACACTAAGCATCTCATCTATAAATGAATCAGAACTTCTAAATGCAAAATATTTTTTGTAAAATTTAGCTATCCAATGCACTTGCAATTCAAGCTATGACAGCTAGAATCACCTATATTTGTGCAGAAGCTTTGTGTCTCCTAAAGCATCCTTCTCAATCCACTTACCCTTGTCTTATTCAATTTTGTTTCATTATCTATTACAACCACCTAGAAGAAAGACAAGTGTTAGCGATAGATTAAATTGGAAAATTAAAGACATTTTGTACTACAAAGAATTCATTTTATTCCAAACTTCACCAATATTAGATTATATGTTGTGTTGACTGCATGGAATGGAAAAGGAATCTTTAATAAAAAAACCTGAAAAGAAGCAGATCAGAGTGAGTGAGATAGATAATGTATTGACTGAAGAGATCCTCAATGCTCTTGAGAAGTCGAGCAAGGTGCATGTGCAATATATGCAAAGGGAAAAGGCAATGCACAAGTGGACAATCTGAAGAGGTTTTGTATTGCACAAGAATTTGTGCAAGAAAAGAAAGTGAGTGTTGCTACTATGGTGGAGTTGAACAAGTAAATTCTATCATGAATAACTTCTATAGCATAGTATATTTTCCACTATGAACTATAATAAGCGCTTTATCTATTATTTATGAAGCTTCATAAGTGTCACTTTCTAGAATGATAACTTGTAATTTTCCTATGACACATTGAACAAAAATTGTCTTTTCCATCAAACCTTTTCTCAAACTTCCCTAACTTATTATCCTTTTTAGAAAGAGTACATAGGAATTTGAATATTTTTTCTCTTGAAGCAACTTCTAATGCATTCCACTCAATTATCACCACACCTTGGCTAAATTTTCTTTTCTGCTGTCTTGTCCATCAAACCCTCCTTCAAGAACCTCCTACATGAGTCTACTAATGAGAGCAGTCCTTTAGTTTCAGATGGCAAGACAGAAGCCCACCATTCATAATTGCCAAATCCTTAATACACTAAATTTTTGTTTGAACTTTTTCATATGATTATGTAAATACTGCAAAATATAAGTTGAAAACAATAAAGGTTTTCATTTATTTATTATGTGTTTCGCAAATATACCATGTATATAAATTATAACATGTAACACTATTGGAATGTGTTACATGATTGTTGTCATTGATGTCAACATATTCATCACATTCTGACAGCCAGTGGATCTAGATTGGCGGGCTTCAGATGTTGTGTTGTGATGATCTATCTTTGTGTGTGCTTGTCCTAGTCCCATTCATTTTGCAACATAATGAAATACACACTTATGGGTCTGGACCAATCTAGAAATTGGCTAACGTGCTTTGACACATTGTTTGCATTGTAACATATTCTTTCATTTCAGATATCATGGTTAATATGTAGCATGTTGATTTGAGTGAGGAGGTTCTATTTGGTCCATTTTTCATTCCTTTCCACCGTGAGAATGTTTTGTGGTGACCTAATTCAAATTATGTCTGGTCGACTTAGGATATTATGAAGACGTTATGTTTGGCCAAATTAGGACGTTATGAAGGCATGAAATGGTATAAGTAAAAGTTGATTATGTTCGATGGAATCAAGTGTGATGAATACAAATCTAAAAATTCAAACATTGTGAAGTATGTGAAAGTATATGACCAGAGGCAACAGACTGTGAGATTCTATCTAGTGTCATCATTGGTGTTAATTATTTAAGCGGTGGATTCCCTTTCATCATTCTTCTAGAAGTGAGTCATTTTCTATTGGCAGTGAGCCTTTCTCTTTTGGAAGTGAGCCTTTTATCTTTGGCTCTAATAACCGGGCAATGAGCCCACCAGCAGTGAGCCTTACCTGTAGTGAGAATTTTTCCAATGAGCCCTTGTAAAAATCACCTTAATCAACTAGTCACCTTAACAAGTGTTTTATAATTGAGAATTAGCATTCTTTGTGGTTTTTCCCTTCTTGGGTTTCCACATAAATTCTAGTGTTCATTGTGCATGGTATTGTTGTCTACTTTCATGTTCATATCTGTTCAATTATTATCTAATTGATTTAAGTTTGCTCTGAATTAATTAAAGTCAAGAAAATTGTTTTATAATAGCTGATTCACCCCCCCTCTCAATTATCTAGACTATTCAGCATTAATTGGTACCAGAGATTTGGTTCCTCGAAGAAGAGATTAACCGCTTGTGGTAGATCCGGTGGCACACAAACTAAAAATTCTTGTATTTGATGGATCTAACTACAATTTCTGGAAAGTGTAGATGAGAGGTTACCTAATCTCTCTAGGCTACAAGACTTGGAAAGTTGTTGAGAAAAAATATGTTGAACTAGAAGCTATTCCTAGTTTTGCATATGAGATTTCAGCCTATGAAGAGAATGAAAAGACAAGGTATGAGATCTTTAGTGCTTTTTCTAAGACTGAGTTAACAAAAAATTCATTGGGCACCACTTATGAAGTTTGGGAAAAGTTGAAAGAAATCTATGAAGGAAATGATAGAGTCAAATTATCAAAGAAGTTGAAAGCTAAGCGTAGATATGAAAACTTGAGAATGGAAGAAGGTGAGGATATAGCAAGCTACTTTCAAAGAGTTGACCATGTAGTAAATGAAGTCAAAAATCAATGAGACACTCTGACAAATGAAGATGTAATGGAGAAGATTTTGATGGCCCTACTAGAGAGCTATAGAGACAAGATCTCCACTATTGAGGAAGTTTATGATCCAAATAAATTCACCAAAGAGAAACTATTTGGAACCTTGACTGTGTTTGAGATGAGGAAATTTGGAAAAGAAAAGGAGAAATCTAAAATAGCCTTCAAATCCACTAAGATAGAAGAACATCTAGATGGTGAAAGTTTAGATGAGTTGGAAGCAAACTTCACAAGGAAACTAAAGAAAGGTACCGACAAGTACAAAGGTATGTTGCCTCTTAAATGCTTTAGATGTGGAAAGATTGGTCATTTAGCAACTAAGTGTCCGAAAAAAAGGAACAAGGAAATTTTTTAAAAATATCAATAAGAAGGCCTATTATGTTAATGAGAATGTTGACATTTCAAATGACGAATTAGATCATGAGGATTGTTTTTAGTGGAAAATGATGAACCTAGATTTGATATCTCTAATATTTGTGCAAATGATAACACTGAAGCTATATTATTTGTTAAAAGAAATAGAGATAAATGGATGATTGATAGTGGATGTTTGAATCATAAGACTGGTGATAAAAGTAAGTTTGTGAAGCTTGAGAAATATGATGAAGGTTTTGTTAGATTTGGAGATGATAAAATAACACAGATTGTTGGAATTGGTTCTATTACCTTTGATGGAAAACATAACACTGACAATGCTTACTATGTGAAGGATTTATATAAAAATCTTTTGAGTGTTGGATAGATGTGAGAAAATGGCTATAATGTGATGTTTCATGACAATGGTTGTGAGATCTGGAACTGTTATTGCAGCTGGAAAAAGAGCAAGTGGGAATATGTATCAACTAGGAGCTACAAAGAGATGCTTATTTTCTTAGACCAATGACAGTTAGCTCTAGAACCAAAGGATGTGTCACATCAACTTCGACAATTTGGTAAGGATAAGTTCAACAAGAGAATTCAAATATTTTCCAAGACAGGCCAAATCAGACAATGCTATTTGCAAAGGATTTCAAGAAGGAAAGTAGACCAGAGAAATGTTTTGAAGAAAAGAAGAATCATCTACTAGTTTTTTGGATCTTGTACACATTGACCTATGTGGTCCTACCAAAAAAAGAAGCTTACAAGGTGAGATATTTCATTCTTTTAATAGATGATTATTCTAGATTAACCTAGGTTGCATTTTTAAGAGAAAAATCAAAGGCTTTAGAAAAATTCAAGATCTTCAAGGCAAGAGTTGAGAATGAAGTTGATAGGAGAATCAATTGTTTAAGATCTGATAGAGGAGGAGAGTTTACTTGTGATGAATTCAACAAATTCTATGAAAAACATGGCATTAAAAGATAGTTATCTACCCCTAGAACACCACAATAGAATGGTGTAGTGGAAAAAATGAACCAGATAGTTCAAGAAGCAGCTAGAACAATGATCAATGAAGCAGGTTTACCACAGGTCTATTGGAGAGCAATGATACACACTACAATATACACTCTTAACATAGTACTATTCCAAAGGAGGTACAAAAAGACATCATATGAGCTATGGCATGGAAGAGCTCCCATAGTAAAGTACTTCAAAAAATTTGGAAGCAAATGCTACATCCAAAGAGATGAAGACAATCTTGGAAAGTTTGACAGTAGAGCTGATGAAGGAATATTTTTGGGTTACTCTACAAGAAGAAAAGTGTATCGGTGTTACAACAAGAGACTGGACAAGATAGTTGAAAGTTCGAGTGTGAAAGTAGATGAAGATGTTCAAAGAAATCCTGACAGGAATATTGAATATGAAATAGATGAATTAGATGACAAAGAAGAAGAAGAGACAAAGGAGGCTTCAACAACTACAACTAAAACCACAAAGTATGTACAAAGAAATCACTCAGAAAACCATATTATTGGAGATAAGAATAAGGGAATCATCACAAGAAGCAAAGCAACTCAAGAGCACGTATTATTGTGTCTACTCTCAAAAACTGAGCCAAAGACTATGGAAGAAGCATGCAATGATCAGAATTGAGTGAAGGAAATGAAAGAAGAGCTTGATCAGATAGAGAAAAACTAGACTTGGTAACTTGTGCCCAAACTAACAGAAAAAAATGTAATTGGAACAAATTGGGTATTCTAGAACAAGCTAGACAAAAATGGAAGGGTAATCAGAAACAAGGAAAGATTGGTTTGCAAAGGTTACACTCAGATCAAAGGCATTGATTTTGAAGAAACATATGCCCCTGTTGCCTAAATGGAAGTGATCCAGATGTTCTTAGCTTTTGCAACTTTTAAGGATTTCAAAGTCTATCAAATGGATGTAAAATATGCATTCTTGAATGGAGAACTAGAAGAAAAAGTCTACATTAAGAAACCAGAGGGATTTAAGTTTGGAAGTGACCCAGATGTTATTTGCAGGTTGAAGAAAGCTTTATACAGATTGAAGCAGGCACCTAGAGTCTAGTATGGTAGATTAGACAAGTATTTGATTAGACAAGGATTTCAGAAGGGATCTATTGATAGTATTTTATACTACAGAATTCACTCAGATCAAATGTTGATTGTTGTGGTTTATATTGATGACATAATTTTTGGAGGAAATGATGATATGTGTAGAAAATTTACAGGTGAAATGTAGAAGGAATTCAAAATGTCTATGATAGGTGAGTTAAATTTCTTCCTTGGACTACAAGTAAATTAGAACAACAAAGGAATTTTCATATTTCAGTCTACGTAAACCAAAGAATTATTGAAGAAATTTGGGTTGGAGAACTCCAAACTAGTTTGTACACCTATTGTTACCAAATGAAAGTTGAAAAAAGATGATTCACCTAAAGTTGATGCAAGTATGTAAAGGTCAATGATTGGAGAATTGTTATATTTGATTGCTACTAGACTAGAAATTATGTATGTTGTTTTTTTAGCAGGAAGATTTCAACAAGAACCAAAGGAATCACATGTTGTATTAAAAAGGATCTTTAGATATTTGAAGGGTACAAAAGATATGGGGTCATGGTAGCCAAAGGACTCATATTTCACTTTGACAACTTATATTGATGTTGATTGGGCCACATGTGTTGATAACATACAGAGCACAAGTGGTGGAGCCTATTTCCTTGGCTCCCAATTGGTTGCTTGGTCAAGTAAGAAACAATATTTTGTATCTTTATCTACTATTGAAGTTGAATACATTGAAACATCCTCTTGTTTCGCTTAGGTACTATGGATGAAACAAACGCTGAAGGAAATAGGCATATCATTTTATGAACTAATCTCAATGATGTGTGATAATACCAATGCAATAAACATTTACGAGAATCTGGTACAACACTCTAGAATGAAACATATATCCATTAGATATCATTTCTTGAGAGAGAAGGTATTGGAAAATGAGGTAAGACTTGAATATGTACCTACTAAATAGAAAATTGCAAATATTTTCACAAAATCGTTGAGAAAAGATACTTTTGAGTATCTTTAGTACAAGTTAGGGGTTTTTTCCCCTCCTAGTCTAAAATAATTTGCACCAGGGTGTGCATTGGTCTAGGGTATTATATGCTCACTCTTATCTAGATCAATGTTGGGTGGCTTCCTCATAGGGGGAGTGAAGTAAGTTTTTTAGGGGGATTTTTTTCCCTTTGTCCTTGATGTCAAAGGGGGAGAAGAAAAGAAGGTTGTTGATGCTATTGATTTTGATATTGAGTTTTTTGGTTTGTTGTTGATGGATGTTTCCATCAATGACAAAGGGGGAGATTGTTAGAATGTGTTGTTGTTGATTGTTGTCATAAATGGTTGTCATTGATGTCAACACATCTTGGTTGATTGATTTTGATGCTTTGGTGATCTAGATTGGTGGGCTTTAGATGTTGTGTAGTGATGATGTATCTTTAGTCGTTCTTTTCTTGGTCCCATTCATTTTGCAACATAATGAAATACACACTTATGGGTTTAGACCGATCTAGAAATTGGCTAACGTGCTTTGACACATTTTTTACATTGCAACATATTCTTTGATTCTGGATATCATGGTTAATATGTAGCATGTTGATTTGAGTGAGGTGGTTCTATTTGGTCCATGTTTCATTCTTTTCCACCATAGGAATATTTTGTGGTGACCTGATTCAAATTGTGTTTTTCCAACTTAGGAGATTATGAAGACATTTTGTTTGGCCAACTTAGGAGGTTATGAAGGCATGAAATGGTATAAGTAAAAGTTGATTTTGTTCGATGGACAAAAGTGTGATGAATGCGAATCTAAAACTTTAGACATTGTGAAGTATGTGAAAGTATATGGCCGAAGGCAGTAGATAGTGAGATTCTATCAAGTGTCATTGTTGGTGACAGTTATTTCAACAATGGATTCCCTTTCATCATTCTTGTGTCAATGAATCATTTTCTATTGGTAATGAGCCTTTCTCTTTTCACAGTGAGCCCACCAGCAATGAGCCTTACCTACAATGAGCATTTTGGCAGCGAGCCTTTGTAAAAATCACCTTAACTAGTGTCACCCTAATAGGTGTTTTATAATTGAGAATTAGCATTCTTTGTGGTTTGTCCCTTCTTGGGTTTACAAATAAATTTTGGTGTTCATTATGCATGGTGTTGTGTGCTTTCATGTTCATATCTATTCGATTATTATCTAATTGATTTAAGTTTTCTTTGGATTAATTAAAGTCAAAAAAATTGTTTTATAATAACTAATTCACCCCCCCTCTCAATTATCTGGACTGTTCAACAAACACCCATCCCCCATGCCACTCTCCCAAAAAAACACACCAACAGAAAGACTTGATAGACTACGTTGATGGAAATTTAGGTGCATGTGGGGTGACTAACCAATTGCTTTGTTACATCTACAGGCTTTTACAACACTATGTGGGTTGTAGGTTTCATAATACCTTGTGTTTTCTAATTTCATTACATTCTTACTATCTAATTCACAAAAGGTTCTCAAGATAATAAAAAAACATACCAAATTGAGGTGACGGGTGACTTAGCAATTCGGTTGTTACTTGTAAAGGGTTTTAGAATAGCATGTGAGTTACAAGATTTATAACACCTAATATTTTCCAACTTGGAATTTTATAGAATAGTATGAATTATTTGAAAATGTTTTGTTATTTAGACAGTACGAATGTAATGAAAGGAAACTTCAAAATTTATAACAAGTCTTATATAGAGTAAAAATTGTGTTTCAATTTTGTATTATGATCCAAATATGCATGTACAGTATGATTGCAAGTTGGAAAACACAATGGGAGGTGAGAACATAATTTATGAAAGCTCCAACCCACATAATGTTGCAAAACCCTATCCACAATGAAGGAAAATGAAAACCCTTGTTTTCTTGTCAACGAAAACCCATCTTCACAACAAATAGCCATTCAATTCTTCACAACCCCTAGGAAGAATGGAAAAATGACATATATTTCTGGTAGATATACATACCTACTAGCTAACTACCCACGCCTGTCACATGTGTTGTGGTAGGGAGAATGGTGGCTTTTCTTTTCCCTTTGCAACCTTACAAATCCCTTCCAACTCACCAACAACCTTCAAAATGAGAATGTCAAAAATGGCGACATTATGGGATTTATGTGGTTTTAAAAATATATCGTTTCATTGCAAAACCAACATTGTGTTTTCTGACCTAATTATATATAATGCATGGTTTTGGTTTCTCTAAACATTATTCATTTATTTCACTCATATTTCCACAATGGAATGTCAGTTATTTCATTCGGCTTCCTCTAAAAGTTTTGTGTTGTGAGAACATTAAAATGGAAAAATTTAAAAACTATCAACAAAAAAACACATAAATAGCTCTATATTTCAAATGAAAACCCTTTGTTTTCCTGTCAATGCAAACTCATCTTTGCAATGAATAGTCATTCAATTCTTCACAGTTCCTAGGAAAAATGGAAAAATGGCATATATTTCTGGAAGACATACACACCTGCTAGCTAATTAGTTGTTTGTGCTTGTCAAATGCATTTTGGTAGGGAAAGTGACCTCTCTGCTTCAACCTTCAAACGCATGCAACTCCTTTTCATGCTCTCCAACAACCTCTAAAATATGAATGTCAAAAATGACAATGTTTTGGGCTTCTCTTCCATTCCAAATTATTATTTTGAGATGATGAGGTTGGGATTTTTTTCCATTCCAAATTATGATTATAATAATTTGTTGATGCTACCACATTTTCCTCATGATGGGATAGGTGATGGCATTCTAAATGGCAATCGCCTAAACTTCCATCAATGCAGTCTACCAAGTCTTTCCTTTGGTTCCCTTTGTTGGGAGAGTGGCATGGGGGATGGGGTGTTATAATGTCTATACATAGGTGTGTTTTATCAAGAGATTAGCTTTTCCCTATTATTTAGGTTATAAATAAAATCAGTATTATATTTATTTTTAATAATATATTAAGATATAATAATTAAAAGGGAATACAAACATAAACAAAAAAATATGAAGATCAAGAGAGAAGAGGAGAAATGAAAAAAGAAGATAAAAACATGAGGGGGATGGAGGAGGGATAAATTGAAACAAGAGCTCTGAAAGAGCCAGAGTCCCTTCCTAAGGGAATAAATATGCTTTTGCAAATTTTCAATTGATATAATTTTATAATTTTTTATGTGTATATAGCTATATGTTTTGTGTGTTTGTGACTCTATAAATAATCAATGATATAAAAGAACATTATCAACCCAAAACAACACTCAATGATAGGGAACAACAAAGAATAATAAATAAAAACAATTAATGATAGGGAACAAGAGAGATTAACTAATACAGACACTCAATGATAGGAAACAACATACTTTAATGTATTGCATAAACTACAAAATTATGTTGTAAAAGATATAGGAAGTTACAAATGCCTTGTTTTTTATCTATTCACAATGCATAAAAGTTAAATCCAAATTAATTCATAATATCCTTGCACACAAAAGACATGTCAACTACCATCAACAACTATAATCTATGGCACATGAACAATGACTCATCTAAGATACATGTAACAAGATGTCATTGTTTGAGAGACTTGGTTTCATGATTTTTGAGTTGTGCTACCATTTTTCAATGAAGTTGATAAATTAATATACTAATCACCTACTATCTATTGTTTGTCCATTTTCAAAGATACAAACTAAGTTCTTGAAAATAGCATTACAAACAAGGCTATAATCATTTTCTCGCTATCCAATTCTTGGAAGAATACAACAATGTATGTAAAAGCATTATGCATCTTAGCACACATATATTCTATTTCACACACAATTAATATTGGTTCACTACAACTTTTGTTTCATCATAAACATGTATTACCATGATATGCATAAAATAAAAAATGTTACCCATGAAACACAATGAATAACTATTTCTGAAATGCCAAGCAAAGTCGCTTATATCCATAGCAAGTGTGTTTAAAATAGATCAATATCCAATTGTGAAATTACATGGTGCACTTAAGAATTTAAAATAAATCATCAGATTAGTCTTGATTAAAGCATCAACATCATTGTATTGTCATTGATATCATCAACAACAACCATGCTATGCAGGTTATTTGACATCTTGCTTCTTGACATTGTTCTACATTGCTATGTTGTGTTTCTTGGATCCTACATCACAAACAATTAGCATTATGCTTTTCACAATGTAGTTGTTACGAAATTCTATGAAAGAATGAGAATCAAAATTGTAATATTGCAAAGTAAGCACCTCTACTAAGCTACAAACATTTTTTCAACTTGGTGGAGATGTCATGGTGTTTCCTTTTGTGACAATTCCTACTCGATGCAATTATCCATTGCAAGTGTGAATGTTCCTTGTAATTGAAAATTTTGTAACAAGAACATTACTACAAACTTGTCTTTCTTGTAATTTTCAAATGGTATTGCAGCTAGCTGGGGGAAGCTGTTTCATAGCTATTGTTTGTGCAGATAACGGTCCACAAATCCATCTGTTGTTTGAACAGTGCATTGGAGAAAATGCATGTATTCAAATTTTGTCACCTGCACATGTTGTGCATTGTGCAACATCATTTTTTGATGTTTGTGTAAAAAAAAACCTTTGTTTACATGATGTGCAAGGGTGTTGCCACAATAGTGGTTTACACTTTCTGGGAGATCCTGATTTTTGCTGAAATTGCATATTTATAGAAAATATAATGATTTAAGCCTTGAAAATTTCCATTTAAAGGATTCCAATTGAGTAGGGTTTGATCAAACCACCTTAGACCAAGTCCCCTTCGATAAAACCACACTATTTTTAAACCATACCTATAACAGAGTCTCCTTTACACCTATCAAAATGCTGATAAAAAACCACTTTTGATTTACCTTTTGTGGGATCAAATGAATTCATTTAAAATTTATTATAAGCTTCCAAAAAATTATAATTTTAATTAAATTTAATTTGATTATTACATTTATTTTTATTTCTTGTGAATGTAGGTTTTTCATTGAAAATCAAGCTCTTTGTTCTCATTATCCGAAAAATAGAATATTATCAAAAAGAAAAATTTAAAAATATGAGTGCACTAGATATTGGAGTCCTTGATCCAAAAATAAAATAAAATTGAATTTCGATACATACAAAAAAAGTTATGCATTATACAGTCACGTTGTTTAAATTGTAATTGGTTTGACCTCAAAACTTGATTAAAGAAAAAATATTCAATAAAAAACTATCTAACCAAGTGGAAGCACTAGATATCAGAGTTACAAATCTAAATTTGAAAGAACTATAATTTTATCCCTAATGGAAAAAAAGTTATGCGTAATACAGTGAGCATCACTATTTAAAAATGTTGTTTTCTAAAAAAAAAACTAGTTTTCTAGGGAGATGCAAAAAGAAGTGAAATTTGAGTCCAAAACTTTTGAAAAATATATATTTAGAATCTATAGACAAAATTTCACAAAACTCTAGTTTGCATCGTCTTCAAAGTCCTCACGGTTTAGCCGCTATAGGTGCCCAAAAGTTAAAAAAAATATTCTAGTGTCCAGTTTGGCCAAAAATTGTAAACCACTATTGTGGGACCACCCGCAAACTAGTTCGTACGAGGTCAAGTGGATATTTTTAGGCCTCAGTGTTCCAGTCACTTGGAATGGTAATGCAGATGAAGATAAATTTGCATGAAATAGTATAATAGGCTTCAACAGACAAACACAAAAAAATAGGAATGTTAAAATTGTATGAACTTAGATAACTTCAAAATTTTAAAGATGGAAAAGTGAAAATTAGTTCAACAAAAACATAATACATTAGTTGAGATGGAGAGGACTAGAATATTAAATATTTCAGAAATTTGGGAAGACCAGAAACATGACAATAGGACTAAAATTCTTCAATCTAAAATTTTATAGAATACTAATGTCAGATCAATGGAATTTATAGAGACATCATTTTTTTTTAAATCTATCTCTTTGTACCATAGAAATCAGGAGCTACACAATTATTACCACACAAGAGTTCAAGTTTTCAAATAACGTATCATTTTACTTGACATAAATTTGTGGTTTTAGGGTAGTTCTGGCCTTAGAAGGTGTTGAAACCAACAAACATAATTCAAGAAAAAGTTCCCATATCTCATGTGTAATGCATAAGCATAAATTAATTCATTTGGAGGGACAAAAAAAAGTAGTTTGATTATAAAAATTGGTCCATTTTAGCTTGTTGTCACTGTAATTCTCCATTCAACTCTTCACTCAAAAGGGCCAACATTCTTGAATCACACAATGACACATTGCTAGAAGAGTTCAATATTTCATCATCAAAAGACAACTACAAGCTAGTCAAAACTGGTCCATTCGACTGAGGCAGTGCTTGAGTTTGCAAAAAATCAATGGATGAAATTTGTGAGTTTTCTAGAACCTTTTGATTTTTGGTTCTCTTTTCAAGTGCCAGTAAGTTCCACTATAAATGCTTGATTCATTAATCCACCTCTTAATTACTTCACATATTTGAAAGGTCAAATTCTAATCTACCTCCAATAGACAACAAGACCACTAGCCAAGTTCATAGGAAAAAGATAACTCCACTATAAAAGCAAAAGCTTAGTTGTTAGTAAATCCATAAGATGAGACTAAATTTGAACCACATTTATTACTGTGATTTCTTGAATACTTATTTGCAATAGGAGTTAAAATTATTAATTAAGGTAAAAACAACACTTTCTTGTATCCTAAACCTTTTCTAGCAAATTTATGAGTACATGTATGAAGCTCGAGTGGCAGATTTTGTTGTGTTGTGTTCTCAATCATTGATTTTCATGTTAGTTTGTGGCCTAACCAATAACAAAAAGGTAGGTTAATGATAGCTTCAACATTCTCATTTCATCATTCTTACCAATCATACATAAACTCACTTTTTCCATGTGCAAACATAAAAAAATATAGTTCAAGCATTCCTATACTAACAACTTGATTATTATTACTATGTTTATTAGCTTCCACAAACCATGACAATAGTACAAAGTGGACACATTATCTCCTAGTATTTAATCACACCATTATAATGTGAGATAATTTTTGACACATCTTGGGTGTGCAAAGCTTACACCATGCAGTCACCATTTATCCATCCAAAGAATAGACTTCTTCTAGAATTTAATCATACCATTATAATGTTAGATAATTTTTGACATTTTGGGTGTGCAACGCTCACACCATGCATCAATTAACTTGGCATGTCATCTTCCTCATTGGATGCCCTAAATATTTGTAGGATCATGTATAGTATGAAAAAATGTCTTAGACAGAAGAATGGAATGTTTTTAGCCACAACTTAGTCCACTCAGAGGAAGGAGTCAATATTAATTCCATTTCCATTCATCAGATATTATATCACAAATTTTGACCATACTAAGTAGAAAATGTTTCTTGAGATTCAACTTACAAAGTTGGACTAATAAAACCTTGTACACAACTTGGAAACTGCAAGTGATTCCAAGTAATTAAAATAAAATTCATTAGCTACCCACTTTTATGAGGTACATTCCTTGTAGCAAAGACACATTATACTAGAGAAGATGCATTATATTGCAAAACCCTTTCCAACTATAGTAATAAGGCCAAAGATTGTTTTAGCAGTTTAAGCTTAGGGAATAGAAAACATACAAGAATACTATAATTGTAGTGCCCCTATGCTTATGAATACCTTACAAATGAATACAAAAGTTCATGTCCACTGTATTGTCAACCAAATAAACACCTCATAAAACACCTCATTTTTTGCTTCCAATACAATAAACACAAACCCTCTCAATAGACATAGATTTCACCCTCATAAAACAATCTAAGAAAATGAATAAACAACACAAAAATGATGGTGTAAAAGATATAGGAACTTACAAATGCCTCCCTTTTCACTTCCAATATGATAGATATAAACCCTCTTAACAGACACATATTTTACTCTCTTCAAACAATCTGAGCAAATTAATAAACAATTCAACTAATCCTTTGGTCAACAGATTTAAAACTTCACACCATAAGCCATTAATGATGTTTGCACTTCAGTCTATTCACAATAAATGAAAATTAGAGACTAATAAATGCATGTCTTTGTTAAAACGTCGCGTGTTGATAGAAACACTGGGTGTGAAGACACAACTATATCAAAGAACATTACAAAGTCATGAAATATTTCCAATAGCAACAAAACATTAAGAATTGATTAAATTTTTCAAAAATAATTTACAATTACAAAAATACAAAACCATGAGGAAAATACCAACAACCAATGAAAAATTGCAAAAAAGAGCCAAAATTCTCTATTAATAAAATAATCCCACAAATTATTGCATAAACATTAGTAGCACAATTTTTGACAAATACATTAATGGGCATAAGAAAACATTATTCTCCTGCCTTGAAAGAAAAATATTTGATACTCAAGTTGTCATAAATAATTTTTCATAAATGCTACTAACAGTATACGATATCTTAAAATGCCTCCCAAGTTCATCATTATGAGAGTGATAGCCAATTTGAGCTACAACTCCTAAGAAAGAATGTGTCTGAAATGGTAATGGATGTCCAATCAACACATCATACCTTAGTAGGTTCAGTGCATTGAAAATTATTGTGAATGATGACTATATGGTCAACTCAAATATAATTTTAGCTACAACTGGCAAGAAAGAATGTGAGTGGAATGGTAATGGGTGTTCAATCAATACATCATACCTTAGTACTTTATGTGCATTGAAAGGTCACCAAGAAATGAAATGAATTTTTTTATTGATGTCCACGACGCCAAAGAAGCCTATGGGACCCAAGAGCAGCACAAGAGCCTCTCACAGAAAGGCCCTAAAAAGTTTGCAAACTCCATTCGAGATCAACCCTTCTATAGTGAATTTTGATGATGAAGTTTGCAATTTTGTCTAACCTTGATTCTTCAAACAAGGTATTTAAATTGTTGACCTACATGGTGTCCCCATAACTAGCCCAGATGTCTTTATATGTTGAGCACTCCATGGTGAAATGCCATTCCATCTCCACCATACCCATGTTACAAAATCAACATTTTCTATTTTCCCACTCCTCTTTAGGAACCACCCACTTGCCCATTTTACACCTAAGATGGTGTGAACTAGTACACAATTGAGCTATCAACATTTTTGTTTTCTATTTGATATTCACTCCTATATAGGCCTTTTCTTCATGGTCCCTTGTGGGAATGAATTCTTTGATATAATAATCCTTTTTATGCCCTATTTTTTCATCCATATAGCATATTTAAATTTTTCTCTAACATATTTTTTTATTTCTTCATTTGTGTTTGGGCACTCATGCATCTCAACATCCCACATTTTCATCCATTTGATATTTTGTTTCATCCAGGTGTTCTTTCTTCTAGTTAGCTCTTCTTTCACGATTAGCTTAGGTTAGTGATGACTCTCCATATTCTAAACCTTCTTTAGGTAGCTTAATAATCGGATCATCGCCGAGGCCTCCAAGGGAAAAGTACCGGTCTTCGCCAATAAAATCTTATAAGACACTATAGTCTTAAGCTTGAGGCTGCTTATAATTAGATGTTTTTGTATTCTTTCCACTTCCCTCCATTTCTGATTTGACATATTGTTGCCCCAAATTTCACACCCATATAGAATCACCAGAGTGACAAGAAGCCCAAAAAGTGTTCTTTTAGTTTTCCAATCCCATAATTCAACATTTCTACATCTTTTTTGCAAAGAGTATAGCATTTTCTAGCCTCCCTAAATTCTTTTTGCTCTACATGTTTCCCAGGTAAGTTTGTTGTGAAAATCAAGCACAAGGTACTTGTACTCATCCACTATTTCCAACGGCCTACTTTCAAAGAGAAATTCAATTTGTTGTTTTTTTCTTCGTATTGAGAAGATCATTATTTTGGTTTTTCTAGTGTTCACTTGCATCCTGACTTCTTGACAAAACGTTTCAAGAGCCTTCAAATGCTTTCTCAAATCAAACACAGTTTTAACAATTAATATGAGATCATCAACATATAAGCAATTTTATTACAAAGTTGGCCAAATGAATGCCTTTCCCACCAACCTTGTCTAACCATTCTTCCAACTTATTGATGTAAAGCCCAAATAACATTGGGGAAAGCAGGCAACCTTGCTTGACACCAACATCGCTGCCAAAGCATTCCAACATACCATCTTTGGTTCTGATTTTAGCTCTAACCTGCTTATAGAGCCTATGAACAACTGCCCTAAGCTCATGCGGAACTCCCAAATCCTCCATTCTCTTCCATAACTTACCTTGTGGAACCATGTCAAAAGGCTTTTTTAAAGTCAACAAAGTAGCAATAAGCTTCATCACCTTGAACATCCCAAATTTTCTCAATCAAGAATCTAAGGGTAACTTCATGGTCAATAGTGGAATGTTTGGGCCTAAAACCATCTTGTCCCTCAGCCCTTTTCCCCTCTTTTTCAGCCCAACTGTTAATCCTGCACTCAATCATGCTTCCAAAAAAATTTCCTAAAAGAGGATTAATCATAATAGTGCGGTAGTTTGATGGGTTATTTATGTTACCACTTCTGTCCAAGGGGATAACAACACTAGTGGTCCATCCTTCTGAGAAGCCTTCTTGAATAACCCTATTGAAAATACCCCTGATACAAGGTGCAAGGACCTCAATACCCCACTTTAAATGCTTTGCTTGCAGCCCATCAATATCTTGCACTTTCCCGCCTGCCAACCTTCTTATGCCTTGAATAATATCTTCTACAGTGAACAGTTCGGTGGTCGCATTGATTGTTGGAGGTCTATGTTTATCCTGCTCACGCTCATAAAGTAGTTTTGCATAGTCTAGCCATTGTGAACTTGTAATATTATTTTCCACTTATTTTCTTTTCTGCTATAGCTCCTTCCAAATTTTTTTGGGGTTATTCTTTCCAAGGGTGATCAACTCCAATCTTCATGTACTTACATATTTTTCTTTTTTACTTCGTATCACCCTTTCATACTCATTCTTGTTTTCTATTGTCATTCCCTCCTCATGGAGCTTCCTTTTTATTAACTTGCACTCTTCATCGAACCACGAGTTTGCTGGGAAAGTATTTGTATTTCCTCTCTTGGGTCTACTCCTCTTACACTCATCCAAAGCTTTGTGTACTAGACGAATCAATGTGTTCTTGTTTATTGAGTGCTGCTTTATGTAATCTCATTTTTTTCCAGATTCCTGAAAGAGATTTTTGAGGGCATCCATGAAGATTTTATGATTTTCTTAAGTCATGAGAATCCTTCCCTGTGGGGGTGCTTTCTTCTTGCTGATAAGGTCTTGTTCCCCTTGTTGCTTGATTATGTGGATGTCAAGTTTTACATATATTGGATTGTGATATGATTTCAACTCTATTGGACATTTACCAATCACTAGCTCCATTATCTTTTTTGTATAGTTACGAGATAGAATGACATAATCCACCACACTTTGTCCATTTGAGGTCTTACAAGTGATGTTGCCCGATCTCAGCCATGATCTCATACCATTGCATATTACCAAGTTGAATGAACTACATACTCCCAACAATTTTGCCCCAAACTGAGTAACATTACATTTATTATCTTGAGAGGCTCGTTCCAAAAGTTGATAGTTCTCTTATTCCAGCGATAGTGGATCATCTTTCTTTTTATCTTTGCTTTTCAAGTTAAGAGCTTGAATGTTAGCTGTCCTAGTATTAAATGTTAGGTTGAAAGTCAAGAGCTTGATAAGGTCTTGTTCCCATTTGAATGTTAGTTGTCCTAGCATTTATTATCTTTGCTTTTCAAGTTAAGAGCTTGAATGTTGGCTGTCCTAGAAGGAAGCCTCTTAAATGCTAATGGGAGAAACATCCAGGGACCACCTCCCAAAGCTGTACGATTCAAATCGGACAAACAGTGAAGAAACAGGCCTTTAAATCTTGTGAATGTTAAATGCGTGCCCCAAACAGACTAAAACCGGTAGGTAGCTGTAAATTGAAATAGCAGCAGCGGGAGTAGACCAAAATGTACGCCCCTCAGGCCGAGCAGGGATCTCTTCGTCCCACAGAGTGGTCCTCTAGCCTCTTAGCCTGCTGCGCAGATCCATGCGTTTGTATGACACTCAATTTATTTTTCTCCTCTCTTCTCCCTCCTCTTAAATGGCAATAATAATAAGAACAGGGGAAATGTTGTATTTGTGCAGGTTGCCTCACACTATGGTGACCCTGCATCACGTTTGGGCAGATAGCGGAGATAGTGGATGAGGGTTCCACCTGTAAGTGCACAAATCAATTGTTATATTTATTGGATTGTTAGTCTTGTTTGGAAAGGCTGATTCTTGGAACTTGACGCAGCGTGCTGTGTAAGCGGAGGGATCTATGCTGTTCTGCTCTATTTCACGGGGCATGCTTGCTGCTTTTCGTGCTTCTACCGAACCAAGATGCGGGCCAAATTCAACTTGGGGAAGTTTCCCTGCAATGATTGTCTGGTCCATTGGTGCTGCGAACTCTGCGCGCTGTGCCAGGAATATAGAGAACTCAAAGAGAGAGGATATGACCCTGCACTGGGTAATGCATTTGTGCGAGTAGATCTTGATTTTTGGAATTGTTCAGCTTGTTTTGGGGTTGATTTTTTGTTTTCCCTGTTGTAGGTTGGGTAGGGAACCTCCGAAAACAACAGGGCGGAATGGGGACTGCCATGGCGGCACCTGCGTATCCAACCATGGCAAGATGAACCTGCCATTTATGTTCATGCATCTCAGAATTTCAATGGCCGTTTTTACCTGGATTGGACTTAGTATGGTTGTTATCGGTACTATTGTGAATATGATCTAGGGATAGTAGGCAATAACCTTAGATACTTACCTTTAAAACCTGTTCTTTGTAATTAGTACTATTGTGACGATGATCTAGGGATAGTGGGCAATAACCTTATATTTACCTTTAAAAGCAGTTCTTTGTAATTAGTACTATAGTGAAGATGATATAGGGATAATAGACAATAACCTTAGATGTTTACCTTTAAAAGCAGTTCTTTTGTGGTGCCTGCCTCTTGTTGAGGTTTTGTAATTATATAGCCTACTGTCACCATGATGGAAGAAAATCACTAGTAGCAAGGAAAATCCTTCCCCAGTTAGAAGGCAGCTGAAAGTAAACCACAATATCCAACTGTGAGATGTCTTGAACTGTTAGTATCCATTGTAGAAAAGAACCATGAAATACCTTGTGTAAACCTAACCATGAAAGTTTTCTTGGGTGCAATCCTATGTTTGTTGCTTCTGCTGCTGCTCCTTGACAGTGTAGCTGTTGCTGGTAACTTTGGTCATGTTTGGCAATCTACCTGGTTTTACGGAGGTTGTTGGTTGCAGATGATTTCTTGAGAACTCTTGTTATTGCTTTACTATTTCTGATCAGCTGTTTGGTAGCTTTTGCTGCCTCTGATGTAATTTCTAGCAGTATGCTACTCATGCTTCTATTGTAAATATTTTTTTTGCTGCTTATTTCAATATATAAAAAATTATATAACCTACTGTAAATATTTGTATTATTAGTACTTGTAGTTATGATATTATTATTAAATAAATTTTTTATTATTAAAATTTTCATTTAGATGTAATGAATGTTTGGTAGATGATTCATATTTATTATGAATGGGTTTATATAAATCATTATTTATGAGAGATATGTCAAGGAGTTGACTCAAATACTATGCATTTAAATCTTGATAAGATATTGGCATTTTATTATTGTCAAATTAAAATTGATAATAATTGAGTGTAGTTCAATTGATTGAATATAAATGGCAATGGTAATAGAGCATTCCTTACTTCCACCACCCACCAAAATTCAAATCCACATATATAATTAAGTTTTTGTTTTAAAATATTTATTAATTGTGCATATGGGATGTGGGATCTCTTATTATACAAAATTGTAAATTTGGATTGTAATTTAATTATTGAACTCTATTGTTAGCAATAAATAACTATTTGGAATGGTCATTTCTCAAGTTTCTATGCATATTGCAATCCATTTTTACTATCTTATGATAGATAAATAACAAAAAAAACTCCAAAGTGAGCTTGAGCCTCTTTTCAATTTAGTAATTTAAGTTGATCTTTCATAAAATCTACATAATTCAAGAAACCTTAATGTTTTAATTTTGTTGTATCAATGATTTAATTTTTTTTATGTTTTATTAGTAATTTTAATAAGCATAATCTAAAGCTAGTGAAGGAATCTTCCATGTGAATATAAGAGACATAAATCTTCACTTCCCATCTTAAATTGTAGATTTCTCTAAATAGAGCTCCCAATCAACTTCTTTTCTTTTCTTTTTTTCAAAGCTTTGAGAAAGTATTACAAACTCTCAATATGCCTATTTAGTCAATGAATTAGCAATTGTGAATTTTAAGAATAATTAATTATTATTTTTTTAATATTTTAAATTTCTAACACCATAAGACAATATGGGTTGATAGCTTTCTCCAATGTTTATTTGGAAGATAGTTTTGAAGCTTGGCAAGCAAGGAATACCCACCAACATGAACTCTAAGACCACCTCTTCTCTGAACCTCATCATCATCTTCTACATGGGAAATAAATAATAAATAAAGTTCATATCATACAATTTATAAAATATAATAATTCTTAAACATATAAAAAGGGTTTTATTATATAAAAAATGTAATGAAATATTTCTTTTAATAAGTATACTAACTCAAAATTGATATTAGATATTTTGTTATTAATAAAATAAAATTTTAATCAATTTTTAAATTTAAATTCTATAAAATATTTAGTAAATAATAAAATAAATAATATAAGAATTATATAATATGTATTTTAAATTATATAATATATTTTATTTTTTGAAAAATACGTAATTTTTTTGAAAAATATATTTTATTATATTTACGAACACATTATTTATTATATATTAAAGAAACTTAATATTTTTAATTATTTATTATATAATAGTTTTAATGGATGCCTAAATAAATATTACAAAATATAATAATTCTTGAACATTTAATATTAAGATACTTAAATGAATATTAGAAATCAATACATAATCCAAATAAAATGCTTTTAAATAAAAATATATATCTATAATTTTTAAATTTTTAAAATCATTAATTAAAAGTAAAATTGAAGAGAAACCATTTTATTTACACTTCAATAGACTTTTTTAAACAATTCAATACATAACAAAAATACAATATTTTTATATAAAAAATAAATCAATAATTGTTAATATTTTAAATCAACAAATTTCAAAGAAACTATGCATCCACTTAGAAGAATCCAAGAATAATTGAAACAAAATCTTTGAATTGAGAAGAAAATAAAGCTCCATTACCAATAGGCTCATGGTATGCTTGAAATAGGGAAAGAGCTAGACATAGGAAGAGATAGGGATAAAAAGCAAGAAGGGAAGAGGGGGAGAAAGAGAGGGGGAGAAGATAGAGATAGATATATAGAGGGAGAAAGAGAGGGATATGGAGAGGAGAGGGAAAAATAAAAAAGAGAGAAGAGAGAGGGATAGAAGAAAAAAATAAATAGAGAGGGAGAGGGGGAACTAGAAAGATAAGGATATAGAGATAGGAAGTGATATATAGAGAGAGGAAGACAAAGAGGGAGATGAGGGAGAAAGAAAAAGATAACAAAAGAGATAAAGAACATGCAAAAATATTTAGTTATAAAGTTCTAAGAAGAGGGAGAGGGAGAGGAGATAAAAAAAAGAGAGACAAAGATAATTAGATATATAGGAGTTTAGGAAGAGGAAGAGGGAGAGGAAGAGGGAGAGAGAGGGAGAGATGGATGGATAAAGAGGAGATATGTTTAGAGATAGACAAAGAGAGAGGGAGATAGGGGGAGAGAGGATGAGACAAAGTTATGTTTAGAAAATTAATAATGAATAATAAAGTGTTAAGTTAATAAATAATTAAATAAAAAAGTTAAATTATTTTCTACATTTATTAAAATTAAAATATTAATAAAATATGTAAAAATATGTTTGATATATTAAAACAATATTAATATTAATTGAAAGATATAAGTTTCATGTTAAAAAAAAATGTTAACTTATAAAAAAGCCGACAACTAAAGAGATATGAAATATTATATGTTTCGGTCATAACTTTTCAAACTAATATAAATAGGAAGTAAATAGTGGGAATTAAAAAGAGATTATTATCACAGGTGGAGATACATGAGTGAAAAAGTAAGTTATAATATTTTTAGATTTATTTTTTAGATGTTTTTTCAATTACAAATAAGAAAGTAATTTAACATAAAATATAAATATATTATTAATTGTTTTAGTTTTATTCTTTTAGGTAAAAAAATTAATTAAAATTTAAATTATTAATATTTTTTAAAATGTTTTTAATGCTTACATTATAATATTTTTTTATAAGCAAGTAAATAATTTTTTAATAAAATATCTATTATGTGATAATGTTTATATTTAACACATACAATTTATATCACATACAAAAACAAGCAAATAGTGCAATAGATTAATAGATTTGATTTGTAATTGAAGGGTTATGGGTTCAACTCTCATTGTGGGTTTAAAAATTAATGTATTTTTTAATTAATTTATTTATTACTAATTTTATTGAAAAAGTTATTAATTAAAAAAATTGTAATCATAAAAAAATCAAAATAAACATGTAGAGCAATGGATTAGTGTGTTTTGTTTATAATTGTAAGGTTGTGGGTTCAACTATCATGTGGATTCAAAAGTTAATACATTTTTCATTTAAAATTGAATATTACTATGAAATGGTACGTGTAGAAAATAAACAAATATCACTACTTTAAAAATAATAATAGCCAAGGAAATATGTAATTATTCTTTTTTAACAATGTCCTTTTATATTGTATTTGGTTGGTAAAATTATTTATATACCTATGAACCATTAAGTATCTTTACAAATGCTTAACAACTTTATAGATTTATTATTTTTTATTAAAATTTGTAGGATGCCTCGTCGTCCAAGGACAAGTTTTCAAAATGAAGAGCAATGAAGAGAGTATCAAAGAGAATATGATCAAAATTATATGAGACAATGATGTGAACAAATGGCTAATGCACAAAGAGAGGAAGCAATGAGTTTTACAACTGAAGAGCAACAAACAAAACAAAGGAGAGAATATGCTCAAAACTATATGAGACAACAACATGAACGAATGAATGATGTACAAAGACAAGAAGAAAGGATTCGTCAAAACCAAAATGATAGAGAAAGAAGCCTTAAAAATAGGGTAGATATGACAACGGAAGAGATTGAAGCAGAAATGAGACAAGATGCAGATAAAATGATAACACATTGTTCACAAATTCAAAGAGCTATGCATTCTGATCAATTGAATGAGATAGAAAGACAACAAATACAAGTGTGCAATCGTGAATCAGTTAAAAGACATCGTCAATCTCATGGGAATGTTGAGGTTAGTTTTGAAGGGGTGAATTCTATTACAATAGATCGTGTGCTACAAACACCAAATGATAGAATTCAAAATGTAATGAATGTTGATAATAGAAGAGATCAAGAAGTAATTAATAATAATACAACTACTGAGATTGATTTGAAAAGTATACAAATGATATTTTGACATGGACTAGATAAAATTTCTACACCAAGTATGTGTTATATTTGTGAAGAGAGTTATCTTGCAATGAAGGTTGTACGAGTACTTGAGGGCCCTATTTGCAAGCAATATCGACAAGAGAGGAATGAACATCAATTTTTAGCATTAAAAAATATGGATCCTTGTCCACAACCATCAGAACTTGCAAATTTAACGCAAACAGAGGAAATGTTGATAGCATGTGTCAACCCAACACTTCAAGTAACACATGCAACTAGAGGGAAATACAAATATAAAGGACATACCATAAGTTTTCCACAAGAAGTGAGAGAAATAGCTAAAATTTTACCACATCGAATAAAAGATTTTCCAGTCATTATTGTTCAAAAAAAGGATCAGCATGGAACAACTTATAATTTTACAGTTAATAGAGAAAGGGTATATAGAGCACTTAAATATAAAATAGAACATGATAGGTTCTATAAAGATGTTCAAATTGATGAAAATGCGCTTACTAAACTTACATGCAATTCAGATCAAAACATTTTTGACCAACTGAATTCTATTTATATGGAGTTTGATTCAAATGTAGATGAGTATGTATTTGCAGGTCCAATATTGGAGATAGATGAAGGAAACATTATTAATCACACTACATCAATGGCCTCTAAACCACCAACTGTTTGAAGAGAGATGGAACTATAGATGATTGGAAATTACTCATGACAAGAACATATGCTTCATTACATCCAACAATTAAGGATGAGTTTGATAATAATATGAACATCTATTTGCAACAAATGATAATGTACATAGCCATAACAGAAAAAAGGTACATTCATTAAGAAGACCAGTAGCCCGTAGCATTGCAACCAAAGAAGGTAGCAATAATCTAGCAGAAGGTCAGAATGATGAATTGGATGTTGAATTATTAATTTCAAAGGATGCAAGGGTCATGTTAACATCTCATTTATGGATAGAAATAGGTCTTGTGAATGGAGATTTAGGATACATAGAAAATATCATAAACAAAGTTGGATGTGGCCCACCAGATCCACCTACATATGTTATGGTTGAATTTGATAATTACTCTAGAATTCCTTTTAAAGATGCATCTCCAAATTTAATTCCAATTTCACCAATACAAAGGGGCTGCACACATCAATTTCCCCTACGATTGGCTTGGGCACTAACGATCCACAAATCACAAGGATTAACTTTTTCCAAGGAAACAATTGATATAGGACCAAGAGAAAGGGTGGGATTAACATTTTTTGCTATATCACATGTTAAGTCTTTGGATGGAATTAGAATCTCGCCACCATTTACATATGATCATTATGAAAAAATGAAGACAGGAAAGCAACTCGCCAAAAGAAAAGCAAAGAAAGACTAAAATCTTTGGAAACATAACATTTTTATGTGATGTATATATTTTTCAAGTGAATTCTTCTATTAATATTGATATTAAATTTTTGGTATAAAATATGATATGAATCACGATTTGTAAAGTATTATAATTCTTTATTTAAAATAAAATATGTGATAAATTATTATTTTACATTATGTGTTGCAGATGCTACTAGCTTATCTATCTTAATATATTAATCTATATATTATAAGCCAAGAGATATCATTTTAGTATTTTTTCACTTTTGCTTTTTGAATTTAAAAAATAAATACCGAAAATGATATCTGATATATAATATATAGATTAATATATTAAATAGAATCAGAACCAGAACATCTTTCTTTTTGTTATTATATTGATAATGTAAGTTAACTATTTATCTTTATCAAAATGAACATTTCTAATTATAAAACAAGAGCTGCAGAGCAGCGAAGTTTCTGCCAAAAAGTTTTAGAATAGTTTTGTTTGTATTTGTTGAGTTTGTTGTCTTTTATGAACAATTGGTCACGATTGTCACCTAAATTTAGGAATTTGATCATTGATAGAGTCAACTTTGTCTTTCATTAGAACATGACCCTTATAACAAAAGAATTTTGGTCACTTCAAAATTCTAAGATGCTCTGGTTGTGCTTTTAGGCCATGAAGAATTTAGGCCATGAAGAAAGCACAATTTACATGTTGTCAGCATTATTTAAATATTTATGAGTTCAAATATTTCCTTAACCATTCAACATATATGATAAAAAATCCTCTTTAAAAAAGCAACGATCTTTAGAACTTTCATTGTACATAGAGTCATGTATAACCACCCTGCTTAAATGTTACAATTTTCTACACAAATGAAAATGAAAGCATATAGTCCTAAGTCCTCTTATAGATGCCTAATGTCTGCAAAACTCAATAAGTTTAGAAACTGATGAACAAAAATATGAATGAATTCCCTCTATTAATATTTATTGTTGCATCTTTCTAATTAATGTTGATCACTATTTTTTGTCATGTATTAATCGAACCTCATTTAATATACTTGAATTACAAGCAAGAAACCACTAAAGGTTAGCATGGGAAACCAAGGCTTTCTAGCTGATCAATGGATTGTTGTTCAAGCTGGGGCCCAACTAGGTATTAAAGTGTGTGGTGCGGTAAGAGATTGGGAATGTACTTCAAGAGGCACATGAGAATCTTATTGGAGGTCATTGGAACTTCAAGTTCATGCCAGAACATGCAATGTACTCTTAGCAAGTCTATGGTGGCCTTGATGCCAAAGAATAGGTAACGAAATATTGAATTGGAAAACCATTAAAACAAGACTTTATGCCCCTTTGGTCATCCAAACCACAAGAAATATTTGAAATATTTGGCATATATTAGAGCCAAATCATGCAATGAGACTATAAATTAGTTTATCTAAGGGATAGATGAATGAGGGTAGAATCAGGCTAGCTCAATATTTTTAGACTCTTATTATTTAATTTTCTTATATCAACAAAAACCAAACTTAATCAAATATAACTTGATTGGCTTTCTCCTGTCCTGAACTACCTTTCCCAACTCAAAAATCTTGATGATGCAAACCATGTCTTCAAGCTCCAACAAAATTCATGCAAATTGGATTGAAATTGATATATTCCTTGTCTCTAGTATCTATAGATGTTAGTTTCTAGCATGCCAAAAGCAAAAACAAAGGAAAAAAGACACCCCACCCCCTTCTTGCCAATATTCATAAAGAAGACACCCCACCCTCTTCCCGCCAATATTCATGCATACTGAATTACACTACATCTCAGTTTGATAGAAAAATTTCTCCTGAATCCCTAATTATAGCAATCACTCCTCACTTCCCAAAAAGTATTCCCTCCATAAAAACATATCCATTTGTTTACCACACCATCTATAGTTAGATTCACAAAAGTATAGACATGCTAAATTGGGAGGAAGCAGACAATTTTCAAACCTACTTCTAATATTCATTTATATTCATGCAAATTATTGGGAGGAAGCAAACAATTTTCAAACCTACTTCTAATCTTCCTTTCTATTCATGCAAATTTATACTATGAAGTCAGAGAGCAAAAAAACCACCAATCCTAACTCATTGGGCCTAGCCAATGTATGAAGAAAAAAATTAAGATTTTTAAAAATTTATTTAAAAGAAACATAGATTTTTTTTTGCTACCATCTTTCTAATATCATACATGGGTGGAAAAGGATAAAAAGGGAAAAGGCATGATTCATCCATCCTACTAGTCAATTGATGATAAGCCACTATCTACTTTCAAGTGGAGTGAAATTAAAAAATCGATTTCTACTAGAAACTATCCATCTAAATGCTCCAACAAAAATAATGGGAAAACACAAAAAATGAAATGTAAAGAGAATTTAAGAAAAAAACTATTTTAATTATTAACCACCAAATTTAAACAATGAAAATAAAAGCCATGATTCTCATCCATTATTCCACCTTTGAAACAAAAAGAATGGAAATGACAACAAAAAATCAATTAAATTTTAAACAACTCAACAGTAAAAAAAAGCTTCTATGCAAAAAAAAGTAATTGATGTCAAAATAAGTAAAAAGGTTACAATGAAGTAACAATAAATTTGAGAGCAAAATGTAGTTGACATAACCAAAACCGTTAAAAATAAATAACTGCCAAACTGTTGAGAATTTAACTAAATGGTTTCAATTAACTGGCCACATTTTCCATGGAGCCAGATTTGTGTAATTTTTTGTATTCATGTTATGAGAAAAATTATTTGAAAAGTAGAAATTTTTATTTAAAATGATTGAGAACCATATTTAATTTATAGATAAAACCAAATATTTATCATTTTGTATGTTAATTAAATTTCCCTTTAAAATAATAAATTAAGAATTTAGATAAAAGCCTTATCATGCTAAAAAAAACCTTTTGAAAATCACAAATTAAGAATTTAAATAGAAGTTTATATTAAAATTTCAAAAAAGAAATTTAAAATAATAAATAGAAAAAATCATAAGTTTATAATTGTAATAGAAAATAAGGAAAAAAAATTGGTTGTTTTTTTAAGAAATATTTGATAATAGACCAATAAACTTTAGAATGATACTTAAATTAAATGGATAAGGAAAAGATTTAGTTAATTTTTTCATTATTTAGACATAGATTTTATTTATCTAGATGCAAAAGTATATTAGTTAAAATTTTATTTTATAAAGGGATTTATTATTTATTGACAAAGTAAATAGATTTAGTAAATTTATTTTTTAAATAAAATAGATCAAACTAATTTAGCATTTAATTTAGTATTAGCAAAAATAATATAGTTTAATTATTAAAATAATCAAATTATTATAAAAGTAATTATATTAAAACTATTTAGAAATTAATTATTTTCATATTGTATTTTTTTAAAAGAAAATTAATTTAGTTCAATTTATCAAATTTCAAAAGATATTAGTATTAATTGATTCTATATTATAAAAATAGATTTCAATAAATATATTTTAATTTATTAGATAAATTTATTTAACAAAAAAATAATCTTCAAAAAATTAGCATACTTGAATTTATTAATATCAAGAATTAACAAGGTTTGTATTTCATAAAAAAATTGAATAATTAACCTATATAATTTAAATTACATAGAATATTTAAGAAATTAGTATAGGGGAATTTATTAGCATTTAGACTTAGTTAAATTTAGATTACAAATGTTAATAGAATAGTTAAGTTAAAAGTAATTTTAATTTTCTCCTGTCCTTTCCATCTCCCACTATAATCGCAACTTTGATAATGGATCCGGGAAAATCGCCCTTA
>VDFB02090419.1:26007-60506 GCA_007258455.2 Sequoia sempervirens | reverse complement strand
CAAATATTAATTATGTTGTAATTAATGTTTTGGCTTCCTGGGCATTCGTAGCTTATTGGGGGAAGTAATTGTATTTTTTTGGTATTATTACGCTTTTGTGTGGGTGTAGAGAATAGAGAGACTCAGATTTTCCCTGCAAATATTAATTATGTTGTAATTAATGTAATTAACGTTTTGGCTTCCTGGGCATTCGTAGCTTATTGGGGAAGTAATTGTTTTTTTTTGGTATTATTACGCTTTTTTTTGTGTGGGTGTAGAGAATAGAGAGACTCGTAAGCTGTGAACAACAGTTCATGAAATTTTATTTTTGCCAGCAGCAGAACAGGGGAAATATGTATATGTCTTTTGTGTCTAAATGAGCAGCAGCTCTCCATGTGTATTCGATGTAATCAAAAGGAAGATGATATAATTAATAAAAGTGATAATTTTGTTGTGCAATTGCTGTTTCAAATTTGTAAAAGTTCTCTTCTTGTTTTCTCTTCTCTGCCTCTTTCCTTCAAAAGTGCCCTCTGTTTCTACACATACAATGGCTTTTACCTGATGAATATGGCGATTTGCTTAGTTCGGTCCATAACCTTCAAAATCTGCACACAAAAGGTTTTGAAATACCGAGTTGCATAGCTGATGTTAAGTACTAGAATTCCTGCAGATGTAACTATGAAAAGTTTCCACCCTTACAGAGTGCATTCATTGAGAAAACTACAATGCCAGTTGCAAAGAATTGTCAGAACTTGGTTATTCAAATGGATTTCTAAAGGATAAGGCAACGAAGTGTCTTCGTTATATGGTGGTGCATGGTGGAAAACTGCAGCGAATTGCAGATCATTCTATTGAATGTGGCAAGAGCAACAAACTGTCTACAATACTAGTTGTAGGAGACCCGGACATGATTGAATTTAATGTTTCATGTCTGCATATCTTGGTTTAGCAAACATGATTTTCCTGAAAATAATGCATCCGGACAGGATTGAATTTAATGTTCCATCTCTACATATCTTGGTTTAGCAAACATGATTTTCCTGAAAATAATGTATCCCTTAGATAAAAAAAATGTTGGAGATAATTTGTTGCAGTAGTAATACTAAACATTGGTGTAATAACTTTGTAATCTGGTGTAATAACTTTGTAATCTTTTTGCAGCCACAAAGTTGTGGAAATGTATTGGAGATGAGTTTCATAATTTTGAGAAATTTAATGTGTTTTTATGTGTTTCATGTTGAATTTTTCATACATCAGTTAGGATTTGGATCTATGATCTTTTATTTATTATTGGAGTGCTCTATCGCTGAGATATTTTAGGACCGGTATTTGATTCAGGTGTGGCTTATTTCCAACACCCCCTTAAACCAAAATATTTAGCACTCCTAGTTTAACTTGGTTCTGATATGTTAGAAGATTAATCTTTACTCGGTAAAGGTTATTCTTTAATTGTAATTATTTATTAATTTGTAAGAATATTCCAAAAGAATTCCTACAAGTCTTTTGTCTTTTTGTCATCTCACACATGTGTGAGGATGGCTTATTTTTTAATTCCTGTATTAAGGAATATTTGTAACCACCTCCTTAAGAGGTGACACTTGCACACACATAGATGAATGGTGGCATTCATTGAGTTGGGAGTTACATTCTAACTCCTCCTTCTCACCTCTACTTATTGAGGTGCCTCTCCTCTCATTCTTCAAGATTCAAGCAGGCAAGCTAAGGCTAAAGCTCTCTCTCTCTTTGTATTATTCTTCAGGCATTTTGCCTCCATTCATAATATTGGGGTTTTTTTCTTGTTTTTTCCCCTTAACAAATTCTTGTGTCTCTCTCGCTTTGGTGGTGTTTGGTTTGGCTACTTCAATCTATTTGGTAATCTCTTTCCTTCAAACAATTGCTCATTCATTAGTACTTTCCGTTGCTCTTTTCTATTTCCTTTCATGATATATGTTGAACTTTTTATGGACCAGTTAGAATCTGAATTTAGTGAATTTAAGACCTGCTGCTAGAATGTTCTACTACTGAACTACTACCTTTTGAAACCACTCCATTTTGATTAGATGTTTAAATACTTAAGAAATACGCAATTTGTAATTAACTTGTTTCTTTTGGTATGTTCTTCTTGTTGTACTACATGTTTTAATGGCATCTGAGATCAAAGATGCTAAAGATGATCACATGGCATTTATGCAGGGAATGTGAGAGGAGATTTGTTGATGTTGAGAGGAGATTTGTTGTCAGGACTTGTTACTTGAATCATCCTCTATTGAGATTGTTGTTGTATAAGCTGGCTGCTTGCCATTCTCTGAGAGTTAAAATTCTTTCATGGTCTCCTGGTCTTAGCTTTTAGAGCAGTACTTTTTCTTTTCTTTTCCTGGGTTTAGAGGTACAATAGGCCCCTTCTTGTTTTATTGGGCTACATTTTATCTTCCATCTCATTATTATGTTTCATTATTTAAATGTCTATTCATAATAATTTCAATTTTATTTCTTAAAAATTGTAACATTCCATCAATTCAATCATGCATCCTAAAACTCAGAATTAGTTAGAAATTTTACTGTCATTTATCATCTTTGCTTCGCACAGAATTTTCTTTCAGTACTTTAGCAGTCAACTACATGCTTCGTTGAGTGCATTGCCAAACTTCTTGTATCATAACTAGTGAATGCAGGGGAAATTTGCTTGATAACTTTTCTGTGTGTTAGTAGGTATAGGCTGTATTTGAAGAGTTGAGAATTTCGAGAACTTATTTGTAGGAATTTATTACAGAGCAACCAATTGAGTGGCACTGTTGATACATTTGCTCACCTGCGTTTAATAGATTTGTAAATTTTCCCCCATTGCTTTATCTGTGTTTTATGCATTAATATTGCTCGCAATTCCAAACATCATGAGTAATATATCCCCAGTGCATCATTCTAAATCCCCTGCTTCCCCATTGTCCCCATGTACACCTGAACATAGTTTTTCAACAACAAAAAGACTCTCAGTTTCGCTTCTTGAAATAAACATCACAGTTTTCAGATGTAGGAGAACCAAAGGCAATTAAGGAATAAAACAGAGCAGTATGGCAAGTGAGACAAGTGAAGAAAAAGAGAAACACAGAGAGAAATAAAACAGAGCAGAACTCGGCAGATTCGAGCACAAGGAAATCTGTTTATCGCATTAAATTTATAGAAAATATATCATAAATTCTATGTACAGTGTAGCATAGAGTTATATCAGGAATTCATTATGGATGGGTGGCAGTGAGCAGCGTGGACAGCTGCAGGCGGCGTTTGCTGGCTAGTCTGTGCCCACGGACTGCTTGTATAATCTATTTATTTTTTTAACATTCTTTTTCACATATTTTTCTAAAATTTAGATAAATTTACAATCATTTATTCACTAATACAATGATACATATTCACAATAATCTTTCTAAATGAAGATACCATATATTTATGTAACTTATTATAATCCTAAAATACTTGTAGGATACCACACCCTCTCTCAATGAGTTCCAACTCATCACACTCATCTTCTTTCATCTATCCACGCATTCCTCTAAGTATGATGAATACCTGACTACTATTTTTTATGCTGAAATTTTGGGAAAAGGGACTTGGAAGATACAAATGAACATTCTCTTAAGGAGGGTGTAAATTATTGATATTGCATTTAGGTCTACATTTTATATTTATATTTTATTGTTGTATTAGGGAGATGGCCTTTTAAAATATATACGGATAATTATTTTTAGATTATATTTGGATTTTACAATTTACAATTATAATTATAGTTATATAAACTTTCTACTATTAAAATATTGATTGTCTTTAACTATTAAAATTAAATATGTATTAATATCAAATACCCTTACATCCCTTCTTAATGTCAAAAATAATATAAAATGACTTATTAACATAAAATAAAATATATATAATGACTTTTATAAGACAAAAAATGTTGATACATAATAATAGTATTATGCATACAATCATTGAAATTCACAATAGTTCCCTTTAAACTCATATCATGTATGTTTTCCACTTTAAACCTTATGATGACATGTCTACCAATTTGTTATGATAATTCATTTTGACATATCCAATTTAGGTGGACTAATGGTAGCCACTCTACCTTAGTGAGTTACATAGGTAATGAGTGTATGAAATTGTTAAATAGAGTAAATAATGGTACTTGTTACTAGCTTTTGTTCTAATTTTTCCAATAAAACAATGGGTTCCATTTTTTCAATTTGTTAGTGCAAGGTCTAAAATTACATATCTATAATTTTGATACTACAAATTGTTTATGTTTTACTGTTCATCCCCTACAACATAGGATCATATTAACCTAGATTTAGTCTTTTTACCTACTCCTAAAGCTTGTGTGGTTTTGTATTTTAATAGTTTAAATCATAACTCATGTGTTGTCATATGTTATCATGTACATGTACGTGTTTTGTGGCTTTTTCACATCTTATAATTTTTTTGATGTGTTGTACTTGAACATTGGTGCAATTTGCTAGCATCCTATGATTGATTGTTCAATCATATAGCATACACATTTTTTACTTGTTAATGACCAACTTTCAAATATTATTTTGTAACTACCATTGATAACTTTAAGAAATCCCCCCTAAAAACCATATATAATATATCCTTGCGAATGTTTCAATTTTTCGAAAAATAAAATTATTTTCTATTGATGAATCTTTCTTTTTTCTTGAAAAAAATACTAATTTTAGTGATGAATTTTTTAAAATTGCTAGAAATTTTTAGAAAATATTGGCGAATCTTGATGAGAAATACGAAAATATGTTAATTACCATTGAATCTTTTTCCTTTTTTTTTCAATCATGAGAGACCATGAACTAGTTTCAATTGTAGTGGTCATGTCTATAATTCCTTATTACTTAATATTTTAAATCAAACATTGAATATTTTTAATCATCCTTAAAATTACTTTTCAATACAATTAATTTTATTTATAATCTAATGGTTTGGGTTCTATTTCATGGGCCTAAAAGCAATTTTGGGCCCAATGGGCATTGGAGCTCTATAGGCACATTTTGGCCCATGGAATTTGACCCCAATTTAGAATAAATATTCAACGAACCAAATACTATTTTGGGCTCAATGTGCATTAGGGCTCCATGAGTACATTTTAACCAATGGAATACAACCCGAGCCATTATATTATAAATAAAATAAATGGTGGTGATTAAATATTGGTGATATTACCCCAAATTAACCAATAATTATAAAATATTATTGGTGAATTGATTTCATTTTCAACTATAACTTATAAAATTTAGGTGAATATAATATAATTAGGTATCAATTTTTATGGTGATTTTTTGAGTTAAAAAAATTAATAAAATAAATGTTATGGTGATCTCAAAGAACTAAAATAAAATTTTGTTAAAGTGCGGCCATTTAGGCCACCTTTAAACATGTACTATTAGCCAAATTTTGTATCCACAATTTCAACTATTAGCTAATTGGTGAATATTAGCCACTAAAAAATCATTGGTAAATACTATCTTTCTAGTTTTTGGAAGTCTAACAATCAACTTTGCATGTTTAGCATCTCCATTGGGCTTCCTTCTTATTCAACCAAGATTGAAGTCACATTGTCTAATGCAAGTTTGAGCTCTCCACTTGAGACAACTTAGATAGAACACACTTTGTCTCTATAGCACATTGCAACATTCTAGCACTTTATTGCATTTCCTTGGCCTTGTGATCTTCCTCCAATGTCTTTATGAAGACTGGTTTGTTATCCTTTGTTCTTCTCTCTTTTCTACTATCTTGTATAAGTTCTTTGTTTATTTTTTCATTGTGGAGCTAACACCTTTTTCTTTCCATAAATACTAGATTATTTCTCCCCATTGAGCAAATATTAATGCTTATAGTTTTATTTATTTTATCATTATTTTTCTCAATCCTAGACACATGTAATATGAGTGTGCATTTATACATTTGATGACCAAATTAGGGGCTTGATCATTCTTGGCAAGGTTCTAAGGAGTCCTAAACCATTTTCTAGAGAGTGCCCAAGTAGTGGAATTTCTCATTAGATATATGTCTAATCCTAGAAGAGTTCATTAAGATGTAGTTAAAAGAGTCTTCATATATTTTTAGGGTACATTAGATATTTTCATGGTACGAGAGGTAGGCATTCTCTAGATATTCATGCTTATGTAGATTTAGACTAAGTATATGATGTTTATATTAGAAGATCCACCATTGTAAAATTTTACTCTATTTTGTGGTATTATAGGTTAGATGAGTAAGAAAAAAGTTATGGCTACTTTGTGTTCAAACATTGGGTTAAAATATGGAGTAGTTATAGTTTACTAGAATAGTCAGAGTATAATCTACTCTTATGGTGTAAAATTGCACCCTAGTGAAATTTCACATAACATGTACCTTTACTTTAACCTTATAAAATTGATAATGCTAAATCTCGCCACTCTAAGCCTTTTTTCCTATATGTATCTTATCGTTTTCTATCAATGGAGGGAATTTTGACTAGGACACTTCAATGCTATGTAGAATTCAACGCACCGTGTGAACATCCCTGATAGAATCTTGGGTCAATGGATGTTGGGATGCTACATTTCTTGTCACCTGCAAAGTGTAACACTCCCTACGATTGCAGACTCGCTCGAAAATGGATTTTTTTGCCTCAAAACTCCCATTTTGAACCTCTAATTCTATTCCATTCAACTAGAATCTTCATTCTTGTATTCTACTCACTTCACTCTCAATTCTTTAACTCCATTCTTGCTCTTCTCTCCTTTGCACTCCCTTTTTCTCTCTACACCATTGTTCTTGCAGGTCTCAAGCTATTGGCACATCACTCTTGTACAACTTTCTTGCATCTAAGAAGCTTTCATCCATCCTCTTAGCTTCTCCAAGCTGGTAGAATGGATGAAAATCTTTATTTCACAGTATTATCATTTTTATAGTTAAGAGTATTATTGTATTAAATTCTTTATATATGTCTCGTCTATTGCTTTCTTTATCATTATTTCTACACTGTAGTCTATTTGGTTTTCTATGGAGGTAGGAACACCAAAGTAGGGGTTTGACTAAGAAAAAATCTAAAAAGCAACCCCAACATTTTATCATTTCCATGTGTGTAGGTTTCCATCCATGTGGAGCTTCCCAAAGGCTAGACCTATCATGAGTTGTATTTCTTTCCCTTCTACTTTTCATTTCGTTCATAGTTAGTTTATCTTTCATTTGAAGTATTCTTATTGTGGTATTTGTTATCTATTTACATATTTTCTAGCATTCTCTTATTTTTTGTTTAACTATCATATTTCAACATTCAGGTTGTTAACAAACCCTTAGTGCTTCTAGATATAGATTCTTCTCTATGTTCATATGAGATGTCAACATGTCCTTGAGATGACAGTGCATCTTACTATCATTTGTCTCTTGCATTGTCATCCTCTACCTGAGAGCTAGTTAGTCTATTTCTTGAGACCTTTGTGGTCTATTCATCCAATTCTTAAAGTCCTCCATCCTAAAATCCCAAAAATATAGATTAACTTTCCTTTCATTTTCCATCATGTCTTTTAAGCTTTTTCATTGAGGTGACTAAGGGAAATTCACTCCCTTTAGACCATGTTTGTCTTAGGACTTGGGAGTAGTGAATCCCCTCCACATTTTGGTGAACCCGACATGAACCATCCTTCTCTCATTGTCTTTATTTCAATTTTTTTTCTCACAATGTTAGGATGTGTAGTTGGTAGTGCATTGTAATGCTCTTTGTGAGCTTTACAACCCAGTCAACTAACTCTAGACACATTATTAGAAGGAGTTATCAAAATTTAGACATGGGGTCTGGGAGGTTCAGTCCTCCCATTTTCAGCCCCTCTTTCAAGGAGTTCACTGTGGGACTTTCCATTGGATACACTCCTCCTATCAATGAAGATACAATTCATGTTTCTACCCCTCATGCTTAAACTTTGACCTATGCCTCCTCTTTGGAAGATGAATCTACTCTCAGGGTCCTTGTGAAGCAGGTTTACTCCTTATAGTTGAGACTCACAAAGCTTGTGAGATTCTTGGCAAGAGATAATGCTTTTTCCCAAGTGGCTCCCATGGTTGAAAACTTGAAAGATCTATTAACTAAAGATCAAAGGAGTCTAGATCTCCTTTGTGGCATTGTCGATATTGTAGAAACCCTCATTCCCTCCTACACCTCTACCTTGGGTGCTTCTCAAGATGTGGTATAAGAGATCGATGGAAGACAACTAGAAATCCTAATGCTCAGGGTGTCGGTGTGAATAGATGATGTGGGTCTCTTTACTAACACCAACACCATACTTGAGCAGAGTCACACTATCAAAGTAAATAAGTTGCCTTTGGGATTCAGTTATTCGATACCTGAAGTTCAGAGCATCCCTATTTATGGTGCTAGTGTTGGTGCCTCTATTGGTGCTAGTGTTGGTGCCCCTATTGGTGCTAGTGGTGGAACCTCTTTTGGTGTTGGTGCCAGTTCCTCTATTGGTGTTCATTCCCAAGTCTCTATCAATGTGAGCACTAGTGGTTCTTATGGTCATACCTCATCTATTGATCTGATCCTCAATGCTCTTTTGCAAAACATGGGACACATGCAGAATTAGCTACCAAATTTGGCTAGCTCCTCCTCCCAATGTATGTTTAAACCTTTATACCATCATAGTCATCTTTCTATTTCCATTCTAAACACTCCTATCCCTCAAGGGGTGGAGATTAAATTTGAAAAGTACAATGGTCATGGAGATCTTTGGATGCATGTCTCATTCTCCAATGCCCTGTGTACTGATTTCTTCCATAATGATGCACTCTTGGCCACGCTATTCACATGTTCTCTCATGGAAACTACCTTGAAATGGTATTGTGCCTTGCCTAAAAATTCTATTTTCCATTTTGAATAAATGGAACTAATCAATTTCTCCAAAAAATTTAGGCCAACAATGGGTCAAAGACCACTCTCAATGATATCATCCGATGTAGGTAGGGAACCCATGAGAAGTTAACTAATTTCATACTCAGTATCAGGCTATATTTGCTCAAATTTCTTATCCTTTTCCTAATTCTAATGTTCAAAAAGTGCTTATTGGGAACTTGGAGCCTTTGTTACAAGAAAATTTTATTTTAATGAAATATCTATTTTTTGCACATTTGTGTGATGCCTTACGAGAGTACCATCAAGAATTTGTTTAGTACGAGGATTCATACTCATGCTGTCGCTAGGATAGTCAGTTAGTTGTGTCAATTTCTGGCAAGAACAAGGTTGTGGCAAACATGGTCTCTATTGTAGTACACAAAAATACTATAGGACATAATAGAACTTTTACTACATTATCAAAATCATAATAACATCCTACAAAAATTATTGAAAGATAAAGTAATAACTTTGCCAGAGATTCCACCATTTTATGAGTTCTATCCTCAATGGTATGATCCCAAAGGTTCTATCAATGTCACTGAGTTGCTAGACATAACACCAAAAGATGATTTCGCCTACATCAAGTGGTTTAGGACCACATCAATGATGGGACTATCCACCTCGACGGTAGAAAACAAAGCTCTAATAAGTCTATAGAAAATTCAAACAACCAACTATAGATATGCGCATATCCTTTCTTATCACAATTAGTTAATTTGGTTGCTCCTTCATTGTCTTTTGATTTCACCCCATCTAAATATGTGAATATAGTCTCATTCACTCATAGTCCTCCTAGATACCTTGTGAATGTTGTCCCTGACATTACATTCACTTCACACAATCTTCCCTTAAACAAAGAGCTCTCTCCACTTTATTTTCTAGCTGACATCAATGGTAATGTCATAACGGGTGATATGGTTGATCCATTGAGCCGTGCAAACATCATTATGGAGGAGTCTCTCTTTATTAATAATTTACATAAGGAGAAATATGAGTCGCAAGATACCCTTCATACACACGATGGGTTTTTTGAATTGCAAATTTTCTTTGAAAGTCCTAATAGGACCTAAGACTATAGTCTCATTTAAACTATGAATCCAAAGTCTCACCTATTTAGAGTCATGCTAGAAATTTTGTAGCTAGCCTCCATGAATTCAGTTGCTTTTGTGACCACAAATGCCTAAATTTTCCCCATGAGGGTACCATGTAAGTTGTTCATGACACTGGATACAAGCCACTGGTAGCATGTGGAGGCTTCTCCCTTGACCACTTTTGGCCCACCCAGTTGGACCCCTCCCTCCTAGGGGAGATCTTTTGTATAAAGCTTATTCTAGATACAAGATTGGGTGCTCAACATCGAAGGGTGTTTTTCCCTCATCTCCTTATGTTGTTTCTCTGAAGGTGTTATTTCTCTGAAGGCTTTCCTACATGCACAACAAAATGCTTTGTCTTTTTCCCCTCCAAAGGAGAAGAATACGCTTTTTCTTTCCATCGAGCCTTTCCCTTCTAGTTCTTCTTCTACACCTCCAGCTTCCTCTCCTCAGCCCTTAGTGATGTCCTTTGTTCCTGCTACTGTGCATGGAAAAAGGAAATGAAAGGAACCCATGTTGCAAAAGTTGAAGCCCCAATTTTTTCAGCTTCTTGTCTTATCCATGATGCCTTGACCCACCCTTTATGGGAAGGGGAAGCATTCTCATGGGGTAGTTCCAGTGTCTTGGCCTTCATGACCTCTACCTATTCCTCCACATGCCCCTAAGGTAGAGAAAGGAAATAGGCCCATCATTGAGACACTTGTCTCTATTTATGCTTCTATGCCTCCTCCTGCTCCTCAGGATTCCACCCTTTCACCGGTGATGGTTGTGGAGGTTTCTCTTATGGTTTAGATTAGGAGTCACCACCCTCTTCTTAGGCTATGTCTTCTATTTCCCACAACCAGCATAACCAACTTGCACATGAGCATAACATCGACAAAAGGCTTTAGCTAAGGAGCACACAACTTTGTAGATGCATGGAGAGGAGCCCATTATCTCTGCTTCTACTTCTTTTATTGTTCCTCTTGCCCCTATCTTTTCTTCTATAGGAGAATTCTTAGTTCTAACATAAAAGTTAGTTTCTTCACTAGGTAGAGCATACTTTGACCAATAACTTATAACTAATCCCTAATTTAACTTCTTTACAAGCATGAGTTGATGCCCTATACTCATCTCTATAGAGAACAAATCAACCATAAATCTTTACTAACTCATCTGACTTATAGAACCACCAAATAGAGTAAAAACTTATGAAATGATAGATCTTCTAATATAAACATCACCTACTTATTCTAAATTCACATAACCATGACTATCTCTAGGTAATGCCTACCTCCTATACCATGAAAATACAAGAATACTCTCATGTAACCTAAAAATATATGAAGTATATCTTTTAAATACATCCTAATGAGCTATTTTAGGATTAGAAACATATATATAATAAGAACTATTGTAGGATTAGACATATATAATAAGAAATTCAATTGCTTGGGAAATTCCTAGTCGATTATAGATGTTAACATACAATAAACTTTCAATTATTCTTTTATAAGGCACTCTATTCATGTGCATAATAGATGACATTATTTCATTTTTTATTGGAACACATATTGATCTATAATATTACATGTTAAACTTCTATAAAAATAAGTTGAAATACTTACTTTAGCTAAGCCATATATTTCTATTTTCTCTATCTCTACTTAATAGATATATTTAGCTAAGTTCTTTCATTTCAAACTTTCTTGAGAGAGGTTTATTATCCTAAAATAAAAATAAAAAATTGGAAATAAATAGCATACCATCAACATATAAAGCTATAACTAAGAAATTTAATCACCATCAAATTTAAAATAATTGGAATGATTAGATTTAAAATACTCAAATATCAAAATTTATAAGTTTGTATCAAAATTATAATACCATACCCTAGGACTTTAGTTTAGGCCATATAGGGACCTTTTTAATTTACAAACTAACATAATTTTACCTTTGACCACATAAGTCTCTAATTGTATCATATAAATAAACTTCTTCAAATCGCCATGAAATAATATCATTTTCATATTTATTTTCTCAACCTCTAAATCATAATCTGTAGTAATAGATAATAAGAATCTAATGGATGTCAATTTTACAGTAGGATAAAAATATCGTTATAACCAACCCCTCAACTTAGGAGTAACCATTCATAACTAATTGAGCTTTAAATTTATCAATACTTGGATCTAAACCAATATATTTTCAATACACAATTACTACAAATTAATTTACATCCTTCAAGAAAAGGTACTACATCAAGCATGTATCATTATTTTCTATTGCCACCATTTCTACATTAGTAACTATCTTCCAAGAATCTACATCATTCATACCTAATTCTTGTTGTATACATCTAGGGAAAACTTTAAGAAACCCCACCCCCCACCCCTCAGGGAAGGTGTAAAATCTTGGCAAATCTGGTATACTTCTTGATAAAAATATTAATTTTAGTGGCGAATTTTTTTGTTTTTTATGAAAAAAAAAAATGTCCATTGGTGAATCTTTTCTAATCACTAGAAGTCTGTGGAAAATCTTGGTGAAATGCAAATTTTTTAAAACCACTAAAATTTTTCCATTGGCAATTAAAATCTATTTTCAAACCAATAAAATATGTCAATTGATGAATTAAACATGTTTTCAAACTAGAAAAAATAATTTTGTTGGCAATTAAAACTTTTTTTCAAACTAAAAAAAAAATCATTGGAAAATTAGACCTATTTTCAAATTGGCGAATTAAACATAATATCAAGAAGAAATGATTGTTTGGTAAGCAAAGGAGGTGCAGAAGTTCCCATAAGAAGGGAAGCATTGATGAAGGTTTTTTGTTGGCACTGGACGTACATTCAGGAATCGACATTAATGGAGATGGCTGGCAAATTGAGATGATGGCTACGTCCACTTTTGGGGATTATCTCTTTTATTAATTCTCAATTAAATTACATATTCAACCAACAGATGTATTTATAAAAACAATCTCAACTAATTAAAAGTCATTACAAGGAAGGCAACTATTTTGAATCTGTGAAAGAAACTTGTTAATTTGGGCCTCACCGAACCCAACATTAAAGACACACATCTCATGTAGTTGGTCGGTGGTGGGTGGTTGTCTAGAAGCCAGTGAACCAGAGAAACAATGGAGGCCAGTTTCACCTTGGCATCACGGAGGAAGTTGGACCCTTTTGTTGGCAAAGCATCTGTGAAGCTATTGTGGGGTTTATTTCTCTTCAAGGATGTGCAGGTGGCACAAGCAATTCAATTTATTTTGGGTAATGACTTTGAAAAATTAAAACACAATTTCATGACCAATATGGATATTTATTCGTTGGTCATGGCTTGGGGTTTGGACTTAGGAGAGCCAGTGGATGTAGTGAGGAAAGTCATGAAAACTCTAGTTCACAAAGATTTTTTAGAGGATATGGAAGGCATTCTGGAATGGGCGATACCAAGAGTGGGGCTTGTTAAGGTTGAAGGAATGGATGGTGGAGGCCCGAAGCTCACATATTTAAATTATCTCTTTATCAGGTGGCCAGAAGGACTCACCAAAGCTCTATGGCCAGAAGGTGCGGAGTGTGGTTGGAAAGCACTCAAAATCTACGTCGAGCTAATGGAAGTTGAGGAGGTCATAGAGAATCTCAAAGAAATTTCCAGAGCAGAGATGCATGGAAAGAAGGGTCTATGTTCGAGGAAGAAGAGGAAGCCATTAATGGAGATAGTGTCATTGGAGATGGGTAATTCATCGAAGCCGTCTAAGTAGTACAAGTTTTAAAAAAATAGATTATTGTACTAAATCTTGTCTGTGATTTTGTTTTTTGGGGGTTATGACTGGATTTGCATTGTAATTGTAAAAAACCTTGGGGCACGAGCAATGGTTGGAAGGGTAGATTTTAGGCGGGTATGATTAGGGATAATTTGATATGTTGGAATCTGTGCTAGTTAATCAACTATTTTGGTAGTTGATGGATGAAGATAAATCTGAAGTATATGTAACTTTTTCTCTATATTTAATAAAATAAACTACTACCACCAATCAAAAAATAATGCAGTGGAAAAGTGTCAATGCAAATCAATCTAACCATGACCGTTTGATGAATTGTCAATCTAACTTCACTAATTGAGGGTCGAGAGGTAATAATTTTCCAAACTCCACACGTACCGATCTTCATTACCCATCAATCCTCTAGTCATGTCCACTTGCTCCAATCTACCCATGACCTTCACTTAATAAATGCAATGTCCTTGCCACCTTTCCTATCTTAATTCACCAAATTCGAGGTTTTGGTGCTTTTCCTAACCTTAGTTGCAAGTATTTCTTGGTCATCTTTGTAGTCAGTGGGTCCAAGATTTTGAAAACTTCAAAACTTTAGACTTTGGTTCTAAGGTTCCAAGTTTCAGCAACCATGTGACATTATGGACCACGACTGTTCGATGAATTTTCAATGGACGGCTATAGTTGCATTATGGAAGTATATCTCTCAAGCACTATATTTGTGAATTGAAACCTCTGGAATTACACTAGAACTATTAGATACAGACACGTGGGGAGATCAAGGCTCATCATCATGGTAATGAACCCGATGGGTTGGATTTTGGTGATGAGCGATAGAACTTAAGTGGCAGAAATATGAACATGCAAAAGTTTGTTTTAAAAGAGGGACTGCCTAGGAAGAAGGTAGGACCAAGGCTTAAAAACTTAAGAACATTTTACTCAAAGGATGTAAAGGAAAATCAATATAACCACGACCATTCGATGAATTTTTGATGGACAGTTGTAGTTGCATTCCAGAAGTAAATATCTAAAGCAGTAGACTTGCGAATTGAAACCTCTAACACGTGGCAAGATCAAGGCTCATTTCTCTCTTTTCAATGCCTCGATGTATTACATTTCATTTAATTGAAATTCTCAATCTTTTGAACATCTGAAATGATTGATTGGACAACTCATAGCTTTAATGAAACAAGATTTGTAATGATTTCATATCATTTGAGTGGTACTAGTAGTGGTGACTAGAGTCTGGTGATTTTGAAAACTTGTCAGGTTGAGGTATAGTTTGCATGTAGCCAGACGTCAATCAAATTAAACATTTTAACTGTACATGTAAGGCTTAAGATACATGAATTGACCAAGTTGGTTTTTTGGTTTGCGCGAATCAAGCTAGTAGTGACACTGGTGGCCCATAAATAAGGTTAGTGATAGTGGATAGTATCATAAGGGTTTTCATTTTTTTGGGTTAATAAGGATTCAGGAAGAAGATGTTGTGGTATTATTAGGGATACTCTAAATTATCATGCCTCCAGTTATGTAGTTATAGATTAAAAGACTAATTTCCTTCAAGTTCAAAATGGGTGGAATTGGAAAGACTTTTATTTGGTTCACTTGACTTCTCAGATAGGCTTTGAACTAGGATGAGGAGCTCTGATGGACATAAGTGCTATCTCGATGCATGGAGGCTATAGGTAGAAGATGGGAGAAATTTTACTACCCCTCATCTTTTGCACGACTCTAGTTCTCAAAGGGGATAAGAAAATTTTGTATCTTCACAACTCCCATTTCCCCAACATGGTTGGCTAGGCGAGTTCCTTGCATTTATTTTTAGTGCTACATTTGTACTACATTCTCACTAGCAGAAGCTTTGGAGTCATGCATTTATTTTTAGTGTCACATTTGTATTACGTTGTCACCAACAAAACCTTGGAAATTGGAATCAATTTGTAATCCATTGTCATGAGCTACAACTTGGAATAAATTGTGGACCTATGTAAAGTGACTTATGTTATTTATACAAAATAGGAGCTTGCCTACTCTATAGCTACTCGTCTTTAAAAAGATATGTAATAATGTGACATTGTAATTCAGTAACCAGTTGTAATAAAATAAATGGTTTTGTTGTGTTAATCTTTGTTATAAATTTACAGTAAAGAGTTATTTTCTGATTCAGTATCTATGAATCTATTCAAATCAGTTTATTTTCCTTTGAAAAATTAAGTATTATCTATTTATGAAATAATTGCATGCAAATTTAAAAGTAAAACATAAAGCAATACAAATGAAAAAAGAAAGTTGCCATCAAATTGGCAAAAAAATATTATAAACACTAAAATTCTAAATCTTCAAAAAAAAAATCCTTTAAGAAATTAAGTATTATATATTTATGAAATAATTGCATGCATATTTAAAAGTAAAACATAAAGAAATACAAATGAAAAAAGAAAGTTGCCATCAAATTGACAAAAAAAATTATAAACACTCAAAGTTGTCACCCTTGTTAGGGTTTACCAAACTTTTATTTATTTCTAATTTTTTGTTGACCTTCTCCCCCAGTTCCCGGTATCATTATTCATTTTATTAATTCCTTTCCAACGTTAAGTTACCAGACCCTTGGCCTTGATGTCAATCCTAGTGCATTAAAGTTTAAAACAACTTTAAAACACATGTAACCATGTTTATTATTTATATCATAATTCATAAATTACTCAACCGTTCAATGAACATTTGATGTATGGTTGTAGTTCAATTCTAGAATGAAATGTAGAGAGCGCTAGTCTTGCGAACTTAAACCTCCAAAATTACCCTTTAACCATTAGATTTACAATGATCAATGGTTTAGAATTTTTTGCCAATGCTAATGCAGGACTAAATTGCTAGTGAAACAAGATTTATAATGATTTGATATCGTTTGAACTTTCAGTGGCACTGGCGATTTTGACAATTGACAGCTTGTCAGCTTGAGGTACATTTTACATGTAGCGAGGTTGTCAAAGTCCATATGTCAATCAAATCAAACATTTAAATAAATGTAAGGCTTAAGTTACATGAATCGATTAAAATTTAAGTTGGTTTTTTGGTTTGTGCGAATCACGATTATGAATCATGATTATACCTAACCTCACACGTGACATGTGTGAGGTGTACACAGGAACCAAGCTAGTAGTGGAACTATTGGTGGCACTGTTGACCCATAAATAAGGATAGTGAGCACAACTAAAAAATTGAAATCATTCATTGAAGGCTAAAGGCTTTACTATTAGTATTGAGTGCAATGTTCAATTTTTCATAAGGGTTTTCATTTTGTAGGGTTAATAAAGAATAGGATTCATGAAGAAGATGATGTGGCATTATTGGATTTTTGGATACTCTAAATTCTTCTGCCTGCAATTATGTAATTACAAAGTAAAAGACCAATTTCCTTCAAGTTCAGAATGGGTGGAATTGGAAAGAATTTGATTTGGTTCACCTGACTTCTCAGACAAGTTTTGAGCCAGGATGAGGAGCTCTAATGGAGATAAGTGCTCTCCTAGTGCATGGAAGCTACAAGTAGAAGATGGGAGCAATTTTACAACCCCTCATCTTCTGCATGACTCTAATTTTCAAAGGGGAGTACATTTTGTACCTTCACAACTCCCATTTCCCTAGTTTGATTAGCCTACCTTTCCCCATGCATTTATTTTTAGACACCATCGTTGATCTCGAAAGTCACGTGCGTTTATTTTCAAAGTGCATGGTTGACCTGGTAAGTCCCATTTATTTTCAAACACACATGTATTACATTTATGTTTTCACCAGTGGTCCAGCAAAAGCTTGGCACTTGCTCTTACATTTGTGTTTGTATTATGTAATAATGTGAAATTGTAATTTAGTGTTATTGTGCTATTAATGGTTGTGCTATTAATGTGACATTGTAATTCCTTTTATTAAGCCCTTTGCAACGTTAAGTGTTACTGTGCTTAGTGCTATTAATGATTGTGTTATTAATGTGACATTGCAATTCATTTTATAAAGGCCTTGATGTCAATCTAAGTGCATTAATGGTTAAAAATAAATTACTCATAAATTACTCAACCGTTCAATGAAAATTTGATGTATGGTTCTAGACTCAAAATAAGGTAGCAAAGCAAGCTTACTGCTTAGTCGCTAGTCCTCTGAGTTTTATAACCATACATCGCGGAGTTCTAAATTTTCATAACTACCTGATTCCTTGACTTGGTTTACTTTTTTGAGTAACTTAAGTTCATTAACCTTTGAGTTACAGTGTGTGGATTTAGTCAATGGGTCAAAAGCTTTGAAAACTTCAAAACTTTAGACTTTGGTTCATTATGCATACGTAACCTTCGACATTATGGACTTATCTTGCCTTTCAAAGGTGATGTCATCTGACATCTCACTGAATGTTATGTATGGACTAAACTTGAGTTGTCTTTTCAAGAATTTCCAAAAGCATGCAGGTTTAAAGGATATGTTTTCCAGGAATGAAATTGACTGCCGCATTTAAAGCATGTCTGATCAAAAATAACAGCATAAGTAGGTGGTGAAGTTTTACTCAGACATTTAGTCTGCATTCTCGTTGTTTTCCAAGGCTAGTACTTCTCAAGTGTAAACATTCTTTTTACTCAAACATTTAGCCTACACTCTCATTCTTTTCCAAGGCTAGTACTTATCAAGTGCAAACATTTGTTCTACGTGAATATGTGTTCATGCAGAGTGAAAGTTGGGTTGGTGTAAGGGATATGACACTCAAGCCTTTTAAGTTAGAAAAATTTTGGGCGTGCCTGGAGAGGGATGACAAGTCTGAGCTGGATATAAAACTCTTAGACAGCAAGCTATCTCTCACTGGAGAGTTTCCAGAAGCTGTGTTGAATTTGGACTTGATAAGTGCATGTGCGAGAAGGTACATTCTACAGACATGGGAAATTAAAGCCGCTGACGAGACTATAATTGCAAAAAAAATTCCTAAAGTTATTTCCCACACCCTAGGGATTCCAAAAAGGGAACCTATAGAAGATATGTCTGTCGTAGTGGCAGGTGAATTTTTCAAATCGAATAAGGACTGGTGTAAGAACTCCATGACCAAAACATGGTTGATGTTTCAAAAGAAAGATAAGTTGCAACTACCGAGTAAACTCAAAAGAGTGCATTTTAAAGGACAAATTGCATATGCTATGCTTTATTGCACCGCATTGTTGGGAATGCCCAAGTTGAGCTATTTGAGGATTGGATGTGTCGGTTAATCTTGATAGTCTATGATGAGAATATTTTCATTGACTGGGCTGAAGTTATTTGCTTCCATTTGAATGAGCAATTAATTAATTTTCATAAGACTGCTACTTTTTGCATGTGTTCTTGTCTGACATACATTGTAGGTAGTCAGAGGTCCTTTTGGCCTCGGTTAGAGCTGCAAGAAACACCAACTCTTGATATTCCTATGTATAAACGCTTTCCTCAGTTCACTAAACAACTTGGAATGGGTATTTTTGTTGTGTTAATGATGCATTTTTAATGGTGGTTGTGAGGAAGCTAGATGGAAATCCAGAAATGTGCCTTTCCCCTGAATCAATTTCTCTTCTATCAAAATTTGGGAGTTTTTATATCCAATTTGATAAGTTTTCCTATCTGAGAATAGGGCGTTTTGAGAAAGCCCCATTTAAATTACCTTGGTATCTTGAAGATTTACTGATATTTTTGGAATTTTTCCAATAAATGGCCATGGTTAATATTAAGTATACAAACATGAGGAAATGAGGGTATGTCTTCCCATTGGAGACCCCTTCTTTTATGTGCAAAACAAACCAGATGGCTAGGGGAGCTGAAGGAATTTTCAAAGAATATAACCTCCAGATTTGTCTATGAGCTAATTTTGACAATAAGGGTTTTGTGAAGCAGAATCTCTATGGAGGGAGCTTATATTGGCATCACCCATCTATCAAAGATTTCTAGGAATATTGTTTCGATGAGAATGGAGTTTTGAGAAGATATTATATGAGGCTAATGCTAAAACAGATACAAGCTTTCGGTCTATCATTTCACATTCCTGAAAAATGTAGCTGAGGATTCAACAATCATAGATCCTGCGTATGAAAATTTTTCTAATAAATCCCACCCTAGGGTTGATTGGAGCCAAAGTGAAATTTTAAATATGAGGGTGTGTGTTGCCCCAATACTTAAGAGAGCCCAGGACTAGTTGGATGGGAAGTGGTGACAAGTTGTTGGTCATGTGCAGGAGCCTAATTCATCACAAAAGAATGAATAGGGGTCTACACAAGCATCTGGTGCAAGTGTATCATCAGGGAAACCCTCTGGGAGGTCCTCTAGTGAAAATTATAAGTCAAGAGGTGATGGTGATAGGCCAAAAGAAACAGTCAATTTGAAGAGAATCTGTGAACAAGATAGTGTGCTTTCTCCTACCCCTAAGAAGAAGACCTTGATCAAGAAAAACTTGTGGCTACAAATTCTAAAGCTATCTTTAAACAGATCGTTGAAGATAATATCTTTCCTCCTTTGTCTGAATTTCCCTCTTCTCCACCTCTGGTTGATAATCCACCTATCACTCCTAATGCTCCTAAAGAAACTAGTAGTGGAAATGAAGATTTTGGTCTGGTAGTAGCCTCCCCAGGATGGCTGAAAAAAGGAGTGGAGAAGAAGAGAAAGAATATTCCTACAATAACATTTGGAGTGGATATAGTTTCAAAGTTACTTCAAATCTCTTCAAAACCTAAGAAATCCAAGAGGATGTCAAGGATGGTGATTGATGCTACTTCTAGAAATCAAATGTTAGAATTGTTGAGCCTATGAAGGATTTGAATTTTTAATGAAATAACGGAGGCAGACTACAAAGTCACACATGTTGATAACATGTGGCACCTCTAACACTGGAAGGTGATGTGTACCATGTTGATTATTCAGTTAATGTCTTGATTAAAAGAGTAAAAGAATAGAGGAAAGAAAATAGAAAATTGCAATCTCAAGTCCTCGTGTTGGGTAACTTTATTTATTCCATAGTCACTCCTCCTACATCTGATGAAGCCTCGATTTCTCAGGTAGAGGGCATTGATGTGCTCACCATAGAGCAAATTAAAAAGAATTTGAGCTATTCCAGAGCTGCTTGTGAGGGGATCGATAAAATATCTCAAGAGGCTATCTTCTTTCTAAATAAATATGTGCTCTTTTACACTCGAGTTGTTAAGAAGAGCGAGGAGTTAGTAACAGAACTTCAATAGCTCAGAAAAGATCAAACTAGTCTCTATGTGCTCTCTCAGGAAATGAAAGAATTGAACTCTATAGATCCAAAAATATTAATTGGTGAGCAAATTGTGAATAATCCTAAGGAGCTAGACCCTTCCTGGTTTGTTTCATTGGAATAAAAATTGAATATGTATGATAATCTGGTGAAGGAAATTAATAATACACTTGATCAATATTATGAAATATTAGTGGAAATTAAAGAAGATTGTCATATTCTAGGAGTGGAAATTATTGATGATTTTGATGAAAACATTCTAGATATAAGAGAGATCTCTCTAAAGTTTAGAGAGATATTCAAGAAAGAAATAGTTGATCCTACTACATTGACATGGGAGCCCTTCTTGAAACTCAGTGTAATGGAGGTTTAGTACCTAAAGACTTATAGATACGGAGAAGAGAAAAGAAATAGTTGATCCTGCTACAGTGACATGGGAGTCCTTCTCGAAACTCAGTGTAATGGAGATCCACCTGAAGACTTATAGATCCAGAGAAGAGAAAATATCTCAGATGTTGGTTGAGTCTGAAAATGCTTTGGACCAATGAAGAACCAGGTTACAAATTACTACAACTCTAGGAAGCAAAAACATCACCGCAATTGTCACCAAGTACTAGGAATACAAGCAAAGAGTAAAGGCACAGGAGGCGTTACTGAAGGAGAAGGAGGCATAAATAATTGAAAGTGAAGGAGTCGATGTTGGGAGTGGGAAGTTACTATTTATTTTTTTAGTTTTTATGTTATTTTCTTTAATTTGGCTCTCTTGATACTTCAAAGACTTTTTATTTTAATTTCTAAAACAGTTGTCTTCAAGAAACCGTTATCAAGAAAGAAAAAAACTCTATATTTTCTAGTGGATTGTCTATTATTGGAATGATAGATTTTTGGATAGTTTCATTGTTGTGGAATGTTTATCTATGAATAAATATTTTATGGTGATGGATGCATAAGGATTTATCAGTATAATTTAGGTGATTTGGTAGTTTAAGCATTTATTGTTTAAGTTGGGTGGATGCCTTTATAAGTTATTTATGTTGAACTGTTAGCTTTTGTTGGCTTATAACTTATAAGTTATGGATGTTGAACTATTAAGTTTTGTTCAAGGAATGGATTAATAATATTCCTTTCAATTATTTATCAAAGATTATGTGAATGGAAATGCAATAGGAATTTATAAGTAGTGTGATAAGTGTTGTTCTTTAAAAATGATGCAGAATCACATATCAAATTCAATACCATGGAATATAATATAATTTTTTTGGCTTTTCCTAACATTTGTCGCTAGTCATCATAGTTTTATAACCTTGTTGCAGAGTTCTAAATTTTCATAACTTCCTAATTCCCTAACTTGGCTAATGGTTCATTTTGTTGAGTTGCAATCCTTTCTTGGTCATATTTCTAGTCGGTGGGTTAGAGGTTTCAAAAACTTCAAAACTTCAAACTTTGGTTCTAAGGTTCACTTTGTTGAAGGAAGACTAGAAAAGAGATAAAGAAAAAATATTATTATAACTAATAACACTATGAAGAAGTGATTACTCACCTTTAAGTCTACATTTTTGGCTTTCACTGACTTTCAAATCAAGAAGTAGAACCTCAGAACCGAACAAAATGTGTAAGAATAAATGCCACTTTCGATTGTATTTATATCAATCCATGATTCCATATTTGGCAAATTTTGTGGGATTTTAAAATGGTATTGTATACCTTGATATTTCTACCGCTCTAAATGTGCAAAACAACTTAAAATGCAAGTGATAAAATACCAAAGACACCTCAAGATTAGCCAAAAGAGTGATAAACAATAAGGAAAATGGACTAAATAAAACACAAACAATTTCACCTTCCTTGCTGTTGATTTCTCCTTGATTGGCCCTTGCTTTGATTGGTTGTGTGCTCCTTAGATGATGGATTGAGTGACTATATGCAAGATTCAATATGCAAGATGATGAACAAAGATGGTTGAATGATTGAAAAGGCTTGAAGATTCAAATAGACAACATGTAGTTATCAAAATGCAAAGTGTTGGAAATGCCCTTGAAGAGGGGGTATTTATAGGAGATTTTGGATTCTCTAGAGAATTCAAGGGTTAAGATTGATCCAACAAGGTCAAGATGAAGGGCTATGGTGGGTTGAGAACCCACAAGCCCTCACATCTTGACATGTGGAGGGTGAAGTGGACAAGAGGATATGAGGTGGGGATGAGTTGTCAAAAAGGTACATGAGGTGGAAAAGGACATGCACCTTGGGGGATGAGAGGATTTCCACAAAAAGGGATTTCTTGTCCCCAAGTGGGAGTGAAAGGGACATTTGAGGAATTTTAGAATTCCTCAAAAATCTACATGGGAAAATGAAAGGTGGTTGGGGATATAAATATGAATTAAAAATTCACATTATTAGGATGGTCTAGAGGGTAAAGGGTGGGCTCCAAAAAGGTGGGACTTGGTCACATGTGGATATTGTGACAAGTCCAAGGTTCTAGAAGCATTGGAAGAATGGAGTGTGAATTAAAAATTCACATAGGGAGGAGAGAGACATGGGATAAATAAATGAGAATTAAAAATTCTCATGGGAAGGAGAGTCAACATCTAAAAAGGAAAAATGGAAGAATTGACCAAAAAGTGGTGCTATAAATAGCTAATGACCTTGGTTAAGGTTGTGCAAACATTGGATTAGGCTAATTAATGGAAGATTAGAGGTAAGTGGCAAATGTAGGAGGATGTGACATTAATCTCTGATTAAGAGAATGCACATCATAATCCTAAATTTATTAAATTAATTCAGATTAGGGCAAGGTTATGGAGGACGTGACAAGGAGAGAGAAATGAAGAATTTTAAATTGATTTAAAATCAAAAGGGGAAAAATGACTAACTTAAATAAATTAGTGTATTTATTTAATTTAGAGAGGAAAGAGGTGAAAGATAAAGTATTTAATTTTTAAATTAAATACTTTACCAATGTGAGGCGAAAGGTGTAATATTAATTTAATAAATTAATATTAATATGATAGATGGAAAGGCAACAAATTTAATCATATGGAAGTGATTAAATTTAGATGTCTACAGGTATATTAAAAATTTGGTGAATCTCGTGTGCTTATACAATTTTATGTTGTAATTTTCAAGGCGAAATGTGTCCTCAAATGTAATTATTTTTTAATGTTATTGGTGAAATAGCAACTATTTATAAATTTTAATTGGCAAAATGGGTCTTCACAAGCAACTATTTGTAAATTTTAATTAGCAAAATGGGTCCTAATTCAATGTTGTTTTAATAGTATTGGTGAATATGTAGGTGTTTTATTAAATGCTTTCGGGATTTCAGACAAAAATATTAATCAATCCAATTGAAACACGTAGTTTGACAATGGTGAATTTTTTGCTTAAATATGCCTCATTAAAAAACTCATTGGTGAATGGACATGCATTGGACCTATAGTTCATAAAATTCAAGCAATTTGGACACCCTGTTGGGTGCGAGAAATTCACCAATTTCGACTTGGTTGATTCCTAGAATTCGCCAATTGGTGAAGATTCACCACTAAAGTTTTCCCTGTATACATCCCATCTCATTAATACTATTATTCAAAGAAAAAATATGTCTACTTTAACCAAAATAGTACCTTTTTGAGATTTATTTATGCGTTGTATTCCTTTGAACAAGTTAAGTTAGAAATTCTTCCCCCTCTTCTAAAGATTCACAACAAGATGACATCTCATTGATATTTTGTCTAGCTAGGAATTTTGAGCCATCATTTTTCCTATTAGGACCCCTTAAGCCATCCTATGAGGACCCCTCAATCCATCATTTTCCTAGGACCTTAATTCATAGATCATAATTATATCTATCTAATGTGATTGAACATGAGACATACTTTGATCACATTCATCATATGATTCAAGTTATGATTTTTAATGGACATAAATTATATCTAACTAATTTTTTCAAGTTAAAATGCATAAATGAAAGTTTTTTTGATTAGTGTATCAAAATAAATGACATGTCCAATACAAATTTTAAATTTTTTGATCCCCTTAAGTCATCCTATTAGAACCCCTTAATCCATCCTTTGAGGACCCCTTAAGCCATCCATTTTCCTAGGACATTAATTCATATATCCTAATTTTATCTATCTAATGTGATTGAACATGAGACATACTTTAATCACATTCATCATATGTATGATTCAAGTTATTCTTTTTAATGGACTATATCTAACTAATTTGTTCAATTAGATATAATTTTTTGGATTCAACTATGTACATATTTATTTGGATTGATGTTTCGAATCACACTCAGTGATTCATCATCAGGAAGAGGAGAATAATGAAATGGATTATAGAATTAGCCTTAAAAAGAGTTGAGTGGGGATGAAGGTATTTTAATACAATTTTAATGCATTATGTATGATTAGCATACTTGGTTTAATTATTATATCATAACTAATATATTAAAATTATATTAATAACTTCATCCCCCCTCAACTCCTCTTAAGGATAATTTTACAATCCATTTCATTATTCTCCTCTTCTTGATGATGAACCACTGAGTGTGATTCGAAACACTGGCCCAAATAAACATACACAGTTGAATGCAAAAACATGCATCTAATTAGATCATGGACTGTGGAAAAATCGTTCTTAATTTGTTCAAGTTAAAACATTTGCATAAATGTACATGTGTAAATAACTAGAACAATATTAGTCCATAAAATATTAAAATTAATAAAGCCCATGAAACAGTAAAATATATACATTATATCATCAAGCTCATATATACAGTCCATGAAATACTAAAACATATATATAGATCTAATCCATGAAATACTGAAATATTGAAACATGTATATAGAGTCTATGAAATGCTAAAACATATATAGATCTAGTCCATGAAATATTGAAATACCGAAACATGTATATAGAGTTCGTGAAATGTACGGAAACATATACAAATCTAGTCCATGTGTGGAATGTACTAAAACATATATATCTAACTCCTATCATCCCTAAAATTAAGAGATGTCTTCAATCTATGTGAACTAGGATGATCTAAATCACTCTATACAAGAGAAATAAACTTGAAATCAGATTTAAAATGATTTAAAATGATTTGATTAATTTATAAAATCATGAAAATTACCGTATGAGATTACTCATCTCCTCTAATGTCTTTCTCTGCATGCTCTACTATAGGTATTGTGGGTAGGTTGGGATCTATCTCATGCTATAGAAGAAAAATAATTTAACTGATGAACATATATTCAATTGAAATTACTTTAATTCATTCACAATTTATAATATAATTTACTTTAAATAAAATCAAAATTTTAAATTATCATATGAAGTTTCTCATCTCCTTTGATGTCCTCTACATGTGTTGCTACATGTGTTATGGGTAGGTTGGGACCTATCTCATTCTATAGAAGAAAAATAATTTAACACATGAACATATATTTAATTGAAATTTACTAAATAATTCATTCACAATGTATAATAATTGATTTTAAATATATCAAAATTTTAAATTATCGTTGATTGTTGCTCATCTCTCCCCACATGTTGCATTGCATCATCAAGATGAAAACTATTACTAACATCGTCCTACAAGGTCAAATAAAGCACATGTATAAGTTAGGTTAAAACATATATATTCAAGTATACCAATTTTTGTTTTAATCTATTTAAAATACCTACAAATTGTGCACACATAGAAAAAATTTAAACAACCTAAAATGCAGTTGACTCCTAAAATACCTATCTTGATGGTGGTGTCAACCTACATAGATATATGTTTTTGACATAAGTATATGCATGTTTGATAAGTGAATTCAAAATAAAAAAAATACTAAGTATAGTTTTTTAAAATAGTATACATACGAGTGGCTCATGCAATATGTCTAAGAATGGAGGAGCACTCCCCACATTCTTTGGTAGATCCGACATGGAAGTTAGATGACTTCCCTAAACCAACATAAATATTTAACACATGTTCAAGACGAAATTACAAATTAAAATCAAGTTAGAAGTATTTAATATATTTAAAATAATAACCAAAATAACTCAAATGGTGTGTTGAGTTGCACAAGTATCGACACAAAACAAAATTGATCATATAACAAAGTTGATGTCCATGTGGCCATCACCTACACCAAATAATTTTATTGCTAAAATGTTATAATTTTTTTATATATGTTTACTAAAAACACATGCTTAAGATTATTATAAATTCAACATATACATACATACACACACACACACACACACACACACACACACACACACACACACACACACACACACACATATATATATACTTGTGTAGGATGATATGTAGGGTGATAATTAGCACATAGATAATCTACATATGAAGTGATATCATGTGCCATGATCAGGTCCAAAACATAATCAATTATGACTGGTACAAAAATGATGTGTCAATGCATGTGGAGTAGTACTAGGACCAACTCCACTTGATGCCACTCCATGGTCTCGGCCAATAACCTCAACTACCATCTCAGTAGTCTACTCATTGAGGTTAGCTGAGAGCATGTGCACTCAATGCTCCTAATGTGGATACCACTGCATGATGTTGGATGGTTGTAGGTATAATAGCAGAAGGAGGATCGATAAGAGGTTTAGCAGGCACGAGTCATTGGGGAACAACCTGTCCCCAAGTAACCTATGTTGTGGCATGCCACCACCAATACCCTAGAATGATAAAAAAAAAAAAAAATTGTTTCAAACCCAACACAAACCCTATATATAATTTTCTCAAAAACTAAAGAGGAACCTCACAATTATCATGTGGTGGATAATCAAATACCATCCAACACCAATCCCAAAAAAAATCGACCATTTGTGGATGCCTACATCACCTAATTGATATTTTTTTTTGTTTGGTGGAATTGGTTGATTGGCGATGGGGTCAATAAAATATGAAGCTAAATGGGATTTAGTGATTTTAAGGTCAAGGATGTCCCTATAAGAGAGTCCATCTGAATAAAAATGTCTCCTTTCCTCTCTCCATACATGGTAACTATCTAAGTCCACATCAATAGAATTGACATCATCTACAATGTTTCATATCGAAAATGCAAAACACATTAGGTCAGGTGGCATAAATGCTTTGTTTCAGATTGCATTAATTTTTTCTTCAATGGATATGTTGTCATTGATCTGAGTTCACAAGAGAGCCTCATTTGATATTGGGGGTGGAGGTGGAGGGTTTTGAGGTGGAGGAGGTGGAGGTGGAGGTGGAGGGTTTTGAGGTGGAGGGGGTGGAGGTAGGGGATTGAGAAAATCCTTGACATCATTTAGTCATCCATGATATAAAGGTGAACCTACATATATATAAATATACGAATAAGCACAAAATTAACTTTCAAAAATCTATGTATAAATTATAAATAAACATATTAAAAACTAGATATTATACATGTTGAGAATATACATGATATATTTAGATTAAACGTATGACCGTTTAAAAGAAAAATTAGGATACATACACATGTACATCATTCAACTTAAACATGTACAAATTTCAAAATTTAAGATCTAACTATGTAATTTTAAAATATGTACATACTAAAAAATAAACTTAAAAGGTACACAAAAAAATATAATTTCTAGATAAATTTAATCCCCTTAAGCCATTCCCTTAAAAATCCCCTTAATCCATGATATAAATCACCTAATGACCTAATGATATTTTATAATAATAACTAACCTTATATATTCTCAAAGTAATATATAACCCCCTTACCTTATATTGGATCCCTCAAAGAAAAATATTAAGAAAAAAATGTGAGGAAAGAAGACAGTTGGAACCTAATAGTATGGGTTCAAATGTATAAAATATTCCTAATGATCCTTTATTAGGCTTCCAAAGTATATATCTACTACTCAAAACCAATTCCCTATAAAAGGCCTCAAATGGTAGTCACATTATTTTTTTAAGGTGTTCCAAAAGACTAAAAGTTGCTCTAGAAAGACCTTTTAAGTGAAAATGGTAAATGAGTTGATTTTAAAAAAATTATAAATGAAGTAAGTGAACTTCATTTAACACTGACCCTAAAAGGAAATGAGTAAAATCTTCCTAATTATTTTGAAACAAACTTTAAATGGGTCCAAATCCCCTTCATGAAGATAAAATAAATTAGATTTTCAAAGGTTTGGAAGCATATTATATGATATTTTTGATTGGGATGTTTTATATAACTCTAAAGAAAGTCTAGAATACTTGATGCTATAAAAAGTTAACTCTATTGGTTTTTCTTGAGATTATGGATTAAAAAAATATGAATAAATGTTTGTAAATTTTCTACTAGTTATGATAAAGGAAGAGGAAGTGCAAAAAAATTAATTGGACACCCAAATCAAATTCTTATTTGACAAATTTTAGATCCCATCCATATAATAGTTTTTTTAGGTTGTGGTAGAATTTTAGGGAGAAATTTTTGTTATGTGTTATGCATAAATGCTCATAATGAATATAGAGATAAATATTATTTACGAGAATGACTTGCTAATAATTTACCAAATATTGATTAGAGTTTAAGGTGGTGATTTTAATATGATTTGAGAATAAATAAGATAAATTGGATGGAATCAAGTTTTTTTGTAAAGGTGGTGAATTTTGAGGGGGGATAAGATGAAAATAATTTTGAACCTAGTTGACTCATTAAATGAAAATAAGATATATTTTAAAGGGGTTTGATTTACAATTTATGTAATAATTAGATATGTACTAATACATTATATTATCTATTAGATAGTTATTGCTTCTGTATAAACATTTCTTACAATCTTGTAATTTTATTAATAGTAATGATGTGTGCATCCCTAGACACTCTTTGATAACACACTATTAATGTTTCTATTTTTACTAGAGGATACTATAATTGAAAAGCATGTAAAGAGGAAGGGTTATTTAACCTCAATGTTAATGCAATAAAAGATCTAGGATTATCTTGATGGTATCAAAGTTATCTTAAATCTATTGAAGGGTTTTCTTCAATGTTTGAACACGTTTAGTGAAATATAATGAATATGTGTTATCTTAAAAAAATATGTATAAAATTATGGATAAAATTTTAACTTTAAGTTGAAGGAAAATGTCAAAGATTTAAAGAAAAATGGTGGGGATGGAATATAAGCTTCAAGACTCTCCTTGCAATAATTAATTGCAAGAATACATGATCAAAATTAAACATGAATGGATATGTCACCAATACTTTTTAGATTGAAAGGCTAAAATTAGAATCAAGATATCTTAGTTAAGTATGTGGGGTAAAGGTATCAAATTTTTATTGAATGTAAACATAGCTGAGTTTGAGGAGGACACAATTTATAGGGAGATGAGCACTACGTAAGAAGAGAATTTATTAACATAGTAGCTTGGTTGTAGCTTTGTTTCTTTAGAATTATCTGTTTTCTCTTTTTTCTTTTGTTCTTGAATATTTTATTTGGTCTCTTAAAACTTATCAATGGTACTTGATCTTCATAATGATTATTTTCTTCTTCTTCAATTAATACCATCCTAGAAGGAAGACCATTTAAATTTAGAAGAGGGGGAAATGTATTTTTCTTTTAAAGTATTTGAAGTATTATATTTATTTGATGGTTCCTTCTTAACCTTTTCCACTCCTTGGAAAAAATGATCCAACCACTTGAATCTCCTTATATTAATCAATTTACTTCTATGATTTATGTATGTGTTTTTAGTGATTGATTCTATCTTTTCAATTGATTCATGATATAATTTAATATAGTTATAAAATGGATATAATAGTTTTTCATAATTGGATATGCCCTAAGAAACTCTTTAAACATGAAATTATTTGACGAGGGAAGATATAAATTAAGGTTAGTATTTCTTACTTGCCTCATGCTCATCCATATTTTTTGCCCACAAATCTCTCATATCAAATCAGATTTTGCAAGGAGGATAGCTATATTTTGAATGTTCGCTCTTAGTCAAAGTTATTAATATCTAGTATTATTTTTTTTCTTGTTGCATATTTATGATGAATGTTTCCTTATCTAGTAATTACAATTATAGATAGAAATATTCAAGTCTAAAAAGATATGATTCCTAGAGTGGATACAACTTTTATAAATACATTATAGTTGCTCATTTAGGATGAAATTTGGTTAGCCATGGATTGACATTTTATTCCTATGAGTCCAATTGAGCTACATGGATATTGCATTAATGACATGGAATAACATATCTCACATGAACATTACATGCATTCCCTTTAATTCAATATCCATATCCTAAGTTAGGCTATTTTCTCACAAGCTAACATATTATTTTGATCAAGCTTCTTTCTTTGTTTCTTTTTAGAGAAAAACTATATTCTATAGATGTTAAACCATTGTTGTTCCTAGGTATAGGTTCAAACATGCTTAAATAACTATATTTGTTGATGGTTGTTATATATTATCTATATGTTGTTGAGAATCTGACAAGGTTTTACATTAGTCAAGATATATATTAAGTTATTTAATAACTAAGAGATACGTATTACTAAATATATTTTCTCTTGATTTGGGGTAGTTTACAAGGTGGATTGTACTACATTTCTCCTATGTGTTAGATGATGTATTGCTTTAATTTTTCTAGTTACTAGATTTGGTGGACTATAGCTCTTTTATAAGTGCATGTATGTTGGAAGTCAAGATGTAGATACATAGGCTTTCTAGAGTCTACTCAACTAACTTCATGCAATATAAAATTTATTTAATTCACATGGTTCTTTGATAGCTCTAATATTCATCATCATTCTCCATAACTCTAAATAAATACTTGAAATAAAAAATACACTATTTGACCCATATTTTTGTATGTTGGGCTCATATTTTTGTTCCAATTGAGTGTAGGGTTCATAATTTTGTGTGTAGCATTCATATTTTTGTTCCAATTGAGTGTAGGGCTCATTGTTGTGTGTGTAGGGTCCATATTTTTGTTCCAATTGAATATAGGGTTTAGCTCATAATTAATACAATATATAAATACTTGAAATACAAAATACACAAAAGAAATATAAATACAAAAAATAGTAAAAAAAATGGAAAAAATACTTACCTAGACTTTGTGATGATCACAAAGGTTGCTATGTAGATAGGGACCTCATTCCTATATTCAGTCGTTGCTGGTAAAAATGAGCTTGTGGCCATTTTTGTAAAAATTAAATACTTTTTTGAAACGTGATCTCATTTTGTAGATAACAAGATCCCATTTATTAGAAAATGGTACCTTGTTTTGTCATAAACGGGGTCCTGTTTCGTGGTCCTCGGCTCAAGATCCTACCAGGAAATGAGATCCCATTTTAAATTTTGACTCGAGATCCCATTTCCTAAAAAATGGGATCCCATTTTTCTCTGCCTGATTAGGCATTTTTTCCTAAGTTTGAAACTTCCACAAGAAGTGGACTATACTTCTTCCATTTACTCAGGATCATATTACATTATTGTTCTTAGTTTCTATTCAATATTGGTTACTTTAAGGCACAAAATTTCTATAGGGGCCAATATATTAAATTGATCCAATGGCCATTTATTGTAATATCTGTAAGATAAAACAAATAGAGGAGCCATGAAATAATTGTTGTCCCTCAGTATTGTTTGGCATTTATGTCAATACACTAAGGTTGATATTACAGGTTGTGCACATGGTGATTCTCTTCAGTTTTGCATGTGTTTATATATCTATGCTTATCCTTCTCCAGAATTTGGTTTTGTAATGTTCACTTGCATATCAATCGACATCTTTACTGAAGTGCAGTGATATCGGTTTTATTCTAAAATGAGACATTGTTCCATATATCACAAAGCAATAATATTCTCCAAATATTATGAGGAATATTGACACATTATATTACAAGGAAACATCATTGTGTGGAAATCTTTGAACAAAAAAAGTGGGTGGAAAATTAATTCAAAAGCTCATGATGAAATAAAGGTAATAATAAAGCTTTGTAAAGGTAAGATTTAAAGAATCTTTGGGCTATCAGTGGTCATTATTTGTTTGACTTGAATGGGAAATTATTCCCATCATATTACCCAGACTCCAAAATTCATTATGTCAAATTGTAGAAACCTTTATGATATTTCGATGTGCATTGATACTTGATTCATTCTTTATTAGATAGGGTTTGATACGAGTTAAATTGTAAAGGATTTTGTGTAGCACTATGTTTTGTTTTTATTTCAAAGTTTTGTTTAAAGGAAACAAAATGAACTCGTTCTTCGTCGGGCCTGTTGTTATTTGAGATTGCATTGTGTGTTAAGTTTTTCCCACTGGTCTCTGGCAGTTTCATTTTTTGAAGGAGAATAGTAAAAAAGATTTTTGATTTGATTACTCCTTAATAGATATGTATATCTTTGTTCCAAATAAACCCAATTCGGGTTTCATGTAAGGGTGTTTGTTTATTGTGTATCGAATGTCTTTGTTCTTTAGAAAACTTTGTTATCTTTGTTTTTGAGTTTTGTTGTGAGTCTATGTTTTTGGATTAGTTATGATGTGTCGAATCAACAAACTATATGACAGTTATATGTTGGTTGTTGTTAATACACTCTTGATAAGTTTTGTTCGATGGTTTATAGTTGGAACATATGGCAAAGGCAATTTTTCAGTTTTGATCTTCATATGGCAGTTGCTCATACAGTTTCCAAATAGATTTATTTTCCTGAACAAAGAACATATATATATTATTTGACATGCTCATTCGATGTTATGAATGAGATGTTTTGAAAGGCACAAATTATATCTTTCTAAAAGGCAATATATTGTTTTATATTGTTTTTGAAGCTTGGAATTTTTGTAACTCTGATTCTGAGGTCATTGCAGAATAGAGTGTATGATTAATGAAATAGAGATCAACTCTGTATTTATACTACTTTCATATATGTACATTTCAAAAGACTATCAGTGAGATAGCACCATTGTCAATGAGACAAATTTTCCAGTGAGGCTTTGCACAAAGAATATTTTTTTTAGATAAGGCTAGTGAGGCCACATTCGAGTGGTTTTATTCCCTAGGAGGGTTTCCACTCAAGAAAAATTGTGTCAATATTTTAAAAGTATTTGCTTCGTTGTTTATTCATTCATAAGTGCATTCATGATCAAATTATTGTTTAAAAGTTTTAAAAAGAATTGATTAGTTTGTTAACACTGATTCACCCCCCCCCTCTCATTGTTAACTGCACTCCAACAATTGGTATCAGAGCCAAACCTTGTTGTTGATTCAACTAGGGGTTGTAGTTTAGGAGTGCTAATGGAAACTCAAGAAGGTTTATCTACAACCAGGGCACCACTTTTTGATGGTACTGGTTATGCTTTTTGGAAGTTTATAATGAAAAAAACATACCAATTCTTTAAGATATGATGTGTGGGAAGCAGTAAAAAATGCATATACCGCTACATCACATCCTTTTGACGTTGATCAGAAACAAGCATATGATTACAATGCAAAGGCTGAAAATGCTATTTGTTGT
>VDFB02090419.1:0-25907 GCA_007258455.2 Sequoia sempervirens | reverse complement strand
ACTAAAATTAGAACCAAGATATCTTAGTTAAGTATGTGGGGTAAAGGTATCAAATTTTTATTGAATGTAAACATAGCTGAGTTTGAGGAGGACACAATTTATAGGGAGATGAACACTACATAAGAGGAGAATTTATTAACATAGTAGCTTGGTTTGTAACTGTTCTTCTAGAATTATCTATTTTTTTCTCCTATTTTCTTTTTGTTCTTGAATATTTATTTGGTCTCTTAAAACTTATCAATAGGTACTTGATCTTCATAATGATTATTTTCTTCTTCTTCAATTAATATCATTCTAGAAGGAAGACCATTTAAATTTAGGAGGGGAAATATATTTTTCTTTTAAAGTATTTGAAGTATTATATTTATTTGATGGTTCCTTCTTAACCTTTTCCACTCCTTGGAAAAAATGATCTAGCCAATTGAATCTCCTTATATTAATCAATTTACTTCTATGATTGATGAATGTGTTTTTAGTGATTGACTCTATCCTTTGAATTGATTCATGATATAATTTAATATAGTTGTAAAAGGTATATAATAGTTTTTCATAATTGGATATGCCCTAAGAAACTCTTTAAACATGAAATTTTTTGATGAGGGAAGATATAAATTAAGGTTAGTATTTCTTACTTACCTCATGCTCATCCATATTTTTTTCCCACAAATCTCTCATATCAAATTGGATTTTGCAAGGAGGATAGCTATATTTTGAATGTTCACTCTTAGTCAAAGTTATTAATATCTAGTATTTTTTTTCTTGTTGCATATTTATGATGAATTTTTCCTTATCTAATAATTACAATTATAGATAGAAATATTCAAGTCTAAAAAGATATGATTCCTAGAGTGAATACAACTTTTATAAATACATTATAGTTTCTCATTTAGGATGAAATTCGGTTAGCCATGGATTGACATTTTATTCCTATAAATCCAATTGAGCCACATGGATATTGCATTAATGACATGGAATAACATATCTCACATGAACATTACATGTATTCCCTTTAATTAAATATCCATATCCTAATTTAGGCTATTTTATCACAAGCTAACATATTATTTTGATCAAGCTTCTTTCTTTTTAGAGAGAAACTATATTCTAAAGATGTTATACCAATGTTGTGCCCAGGTATAGGTTCAAACATGCTTAAATAACTATATTTGTATATGGTTGTTATATATTATCTATATGTTGTTGAGAATTTGACAAGGTTTTACATTAGTCAAAATCTATGTTAAGTTATTTAATAACTAAGAGATACATATTACTAAATCTATTTTCTCTTTATTTGGGGTAGTTTACAAGGTGGATTGTACTACACTTCTCCTATGTGTTAGATGATGTATTGCTTTAATTTTTTTATTTACTAGATTTGGTGGACTATAGCTCTTTTATAATTGCATGTATGTTGGAAGTCAAGATGTAGATACATAGTCTTTCTAGAGTCTACTCAACTAACTTCATGTAATATAAAATTTATTTAATTCACATGATTCTTTGATAGTTCTGATATGCATAATCATTCTCCATAACTCTAAATAAATACTTTAAATAAAAAATACAATATTTGACCCATATTTTTGTGTTTTGGGTTCATATTTTTGTTCCAATTGAGTGTAGGGTTCATATTTTGCTCCAATTGAGTGTAGGGCTCATTTTTGTGTGTGTAGGGTTCATATTTATGTTCTGGCAATTGAATATAAGGTTTAGCTCATAATTCATACAATATATAAATACTTGAAATACAAAATACACAATAAATATAAATACAAATAATAAAATACAAAAAATAGTAAAAAAATGGAAAAAAACACTTACCTAGACTTTGTGATGGTCACAAAGGTCGCTATGTAGATAGGGACCTCATTCCTATATTTAGTTGTTGCTGGTAAAAATGAGCTCATAGCCATTTTTGTAAAAATTAAGTACTTTTATGAAACATGATCTCATTTTGTAGATAACAGGATCCCATTTATTATAAAATGGGACCCCATTTTATCATAAACGAGATCCTATTTCATGGTCCTCAGCTCAGGATCCTACCAGGAAATGAGATCCCATTTTAAATTTCAACTTGAGATCCCATGTCCCAAAAAATTGGTTCCCATTTTTCTCTGCCTGATTAGGAATTTTTTCCTAAGTCTAAAACTTCCACAAGAAGTGGACTATACTTCTTACATTTACTCAGGATCATATTACATTATTATTCTTAGTTTCTATTCAATATTGGTTACTTTAAGGCATAAAATTTCTATAGGGGCCAATATATTAAATTGACCCAATGGCCATTTATTGTAATATCTGCAAGATAAAACAAATAGAGGAGCCATGAAATAATTGTTGTCCCTCTAGTTTGGCATTTATGTAAACACACTAAGGTTGATATTACAGGTTGTGCACATGGTGATTCTCTTTAGTTTTGCATGTGTTTATATATCTATGCTTATCCTCCTCCTGCATTTGGTTTTGTAATGTTCACTTGCATATCTATCGGCATCTTTATAGAAGTGCAATGATATAGGTTTTATTCTAAAATGAGACATTGTTACATATATCACAAAGAAATATTGTTCTCCAAATATTATGGGGCATATTGACACATTATATTTCTTTTACAAGGAAACATCATTGTGAGGAAATCTTTGAACAAAAAGAAAGGGGTGGCAAATTGACTTTATTCAAAAGCTCATGATGAAAGAAGGTAATAATAAAGTTTTATAAAGGTAAGATTAAAAGAATCTTTGGGCTATCGATGGTCATTATTTGTTTGACTTGAATGGGAAATTATTCCCATCATAATTACCCAACTTCAAAAGTCATTATGTCAAAATGCAGAAACTTTATGAGATTTGATGTGCATTGATATTTGATTCATTCTTTGTTAGATAGGGTTTGATACTGTTAAATTGTAAGGATTTTGTGTAGCACAGTGTTTTGTTTTTATTTCAAAGTTTTGTTTAAAGGAAAAAAATGAACCTTTCTTCGTCGGGCCTGTTGTTATTTGATACATTGTGTGTTAAGCTTTTTCCCACAGGTCTCTGGCAGTTTCATTTTTGAAGGAGAATAGTAAAAGATTTTGATTTGATTACTCCTTAATAGATCTGTATATCTTTGTTCCAAATAAACCCAATTGGGTTTCATGTAAGGGTGTTTGTTTATTGTGTATCGAATGTCTTTGTTCTTAGAAAACTTTGTTATCTTTGTTTTTGAGTTTTGTTGTGAGTCTATGTTTTTGGATTAGTTATGATGTGTCGAATCAACAAACTATATGACAGTTATATGTTGGTTGTTGTTAATACACTCTTGATAAGTTTTTTTTGATGGTTCATAGTTGGAACATCTGGCAAAGGAATTTTTTTAGTTTTGATCTTCATATGGCAGTTGCTCATATAGTTTCCAAACAGATTTGTTTTCTTGAACAGAGAACATATATATATTATTTGACATGCTCATTCCATGAGATGAATTAGAGGTTTTGAAAGGCACAGATTATATCTTTCTGAAAGGAAATATATTGTTTTTTAAGCTTGGAATTTTTGTAACTCTGATTCTGAGGTCATTGCAGAACATAGTGTACGATTAATGAAACAAAGATCAACTCTATATTTATACTACTTTCATATATGTGCATTTCAAAAGACTATCAGTGAGATAGCACCATTGTCAATGAGACAAATTTGCCAATGAGGCTTTGCACAAAGAATATTTTTTTTAGATAAGGCCAGTGAGGCCACATTTGAGTGGTTTTATTCCCCAGGAGGGTTTCCACTCAAGAAAAATTTTGTGTCAATATTTTAAAAGTATTTGCTTCATTGTTTATTCATTTATATTTTTAGCATAAGTGCATTCATGATCAAATTATTGTTTAAAATTTTTAAAAAGAATTGATTAGTTTGTTAAAACTGATTCACCCCCCCCCCTCTCATTGTTAACTGCACTCCAACAATTGGTATCAGAGCTAAACCTTGTTGTTGATTCAGCTAGGGGTTGTAGTTTAGGAGTGCTAATGGAAACTCAAGAAGGTTTATCTACAACCAGGGCACCACTTTTTGATGGTACTGGTTATGCTTTTTGGAAGTTTATAATGAAAAAAACATACCAATTCTTTAGGATATGATGTGTGGGAAGTAGTAGAAAATGCATATACTGCTACATCACCTCCTTCTGATGTTGATCATAAACGAGCATATGATTGCAATGCAAAGGCTGAAAATGCTATTTGTTGTGGACTCACTAATGATGTCCTGACAAAAATAACGGACTGTAAAAATGCAAAGGCCATATGGGATAAATTTTCCACCATCTATGAAGGTGATGAGAAAGTTAAAGAAGAAAAACTTTAGAACTATAGATTTAAATTTGACAATTTAAAAATGGGTGATGATGAAAAGATTGTTGATTTTTTCTTCAAGATTCAAGAAAGTGTAAATGCAATCAGAGGGTTTGGAGAAAACCTTCCAAAAAAGCTTGTTGTTCAAAAAATTTTGAGGTCTTTACCCACTAGTTTGATCCAAAGATTGCAGTAGTTGAAGAAAGAGACATTAATAAGGTAACACTTGATGATCTCCATGGTTTCTTTACTGCTTATGAGATGAGATTAAATGAACATAACTCTGGTAGTAAGGAATCTGCCTTTAAAGCTGAGACTAATGTTTTAGATGAAACATAATCCTCTTTTGTAAGCAAACTAAAAAGAGGATCAGGAAAATATAAAGGGAAATTACCTTTTAAATGTTTTAATTGTGGAAAGATAGGACACTATGCTCCAAATTGTCCTAATAAAGATCTTGAAAGTGATGATGAAAGCAATAAAAGATTTTCAAAGAAGAAGCAATTTAATTTTAAAAAGAAAAATACTTTCAAAAAGAAGAAAAGTCTTTATGCTAATGTAACTGATAGTGAATCAATTGAATCTTGTGATGAAACTGAAGAAATCTTATTTATGGCTGAAGTTGTTCCTGTAAAGGAAGATGAATCTAATTTTGGATCAAAAATTGATCTTGAGGGAGAATTGAAATCTGCTCTCAAAGAGATTAAAAATTTGAGAAAGAAGCAGTTATCTTGAAAGATAAAGATCAGGAAAATTTACAAATGATTTCTTATTTGACTCTTAAAGGAGAAGAAGCCAGGAAAATTCTTGAGATAACTCAAGAAAAATTGAAACATAAGGAGGATAGATGTTGCTCTTTGGAGGCAGAAGTTGTTAAGTTGAGAAATCAGCTATTCTGATGAGGGTCAATGTTCAAATCATGATGGTAAAAAAAAAGGTAAGATTTCTAACGATAATCCTAGTTTTAATTGTAAACAATTTGGTCGTAAGGCTAGCATTTGCAAAGTTTTGTCTAAGAGAAGTTATAACATTGTTAATGGAAATCTCTATAAATTCCTTGTTAATCTTCAATGTTATAAATGCAAAGAAGTAGGTCATATAGCAGAATTTTGTAAATTTGGTTTAAAAATACAGTCAAACAGAGCTAATGGAATTAAACTTCTTTGGAGGCATAAAGATGTTAAAGCTTTGATAGTTGAAACATCATTTCACTCTGCTAAGAGAAATTTTTAGGTTCTTGATAGCAGCTACTCTCATCATATGATTGGTGAGAGAAATAGGTTTGTATACTATGAAGACTTTTTTGGTGGTTTTGTTAAGTTTGGGAATGATCACTGTGTTCCTATAGTGGGAAAAGGTACTATTTTGCTTGAAGATGAGATCCTTGTCAATGATGTTTACTATGTGGAAGGGCTAACTCACAATCTTTTGAGTGTAAGCCAAATTTGTGACAATGTCTTTGAGATAAAGTTCTTTGACTTAGGGTGTGAGATTCAAAAGAAATCTGGTAAAACAATAGCAGCAAGTTATAGAACAAATGGTAATGTATATTACCTACAAGAAAGCTCAAATAATAAACAAGAAAGTAATGTTTGCTTTATGAGTCAAGTTAATGAATCTAAATTATGGCATAGAAGATTTGGCCATATTAACTATGATAATCTGGTAAAGATAAGTAAAAATCAAAATGTTAGAAACATGCCTATCATATCTAAACCAGATAATCAAATTTGCAAAGAATGTCAGGAAGGAAAACAAGCTAGAGAAAGTTTTAAAACTAAATAATATACATCAACCAGACCTCTGCAGCTTGTTCACACTAATCTATGTGGACCAACAATGACTAAGTCCTTGAACAATGAGAAGTATTTCATGTTTATAGATGACTATACTTGTATGACTTGGGTAACATTTATGGTACATAAGGGAGAAGCTTTTCATAAATTTAAAATTTTTAGAAAGTTGGTTGAAAATTAATATGATCTCAAAATCAAATGTCTTAGGTCAGATAGAGGAGGTGAATTTACCTCACAAGATTTTGTGTATTATTGTGAAGATCATGGAATAAAAAGGCAATATTTAGCTTCTAGAACACCACAACAAAATGGTGTTGTTGAATGTAAAAATTGAATAGTGAAGGAAATGGCAAGAGCTATGTTGCATGATGCAGCTCTGTCAAACACATACTAGAAAGAAGCAATGCATATAGCTGTTTATATTCTGAATAGAGTTCAAATAAGAACTAAAACACAGCATACACCATATGAATTGTGGTATGGTAGGACTCCTAATGTAGGATATTTCAAAATCTTTGGAAGCAAGTGCTTTATTAAGAAAGATAATGATAGCATTGGAAGTTTTGAGTCAAGGAGTGATGAAGGCATTTTTTGGGATATTATACACATAGTAAAGCATATAGGTGTTACAATAAAAGATTAAGGAGAATTGTGGAAAGTGTCAATGTTAAGGTTGATGAAACCTTACAAAATTGTGAACAGCAAGAGAAACTTGATGATGATGATTTTATTATACAGACATAGAATGCAGATCTGAAAGATCACAATGAACCTTCAAGTTCAATAGAGCCTGTGCAATCAGCTGAACAAATTGTGATAGATGATATTGTTGAACCTTCTTCTCAGTTGTCTTCTAGGCTAATGAAAAAGAAACATCCTTCTGATTAGATTATTGGTGATGTGTCAAAAGGAGTTCAAACTAGAAGACAACTTTCAGGTACTCAAGGTAATGGTGAACAAGTTTATTTATCTTTGATTTTTGAAATAGAGCCTAAGACATATATTCTGAAGCCAATAGTGATAGTTGTTGGGTTAAGTCTATGCATGAAGAACTTGCACAAATTGAGAAAAATAAAACTTGGGAACTAGTTCCTAGACCTGAAAATAAAAATGTCATTGGTGCAAAATGGGTTTTTAGGAATAAGATGGATGAACAGGGGAATATAGTCAGAAATAAAGCTAGATTAGTTTTTAAAGGCTATTCTCAAGTTGAAGGATTGTACTTTGATGAAACTTTCGCTCATGTGGCTCAATTAGAAGCAATAAGAATGTTTCTGGCTTACTCTGTGTATAAAGGTTTTAAAGTATTCCAAATGGATGTTAAAACTGCTTTTCTCAATGGTGACTTATCTGAAGAAGTTTATATGGAACAGCCTGAAGGCTTTGTTGTTGTAGGTAAAGAATGTTATGTTTGCGGGCTGAAAAAGGCTCTTTATGGTCTGAAACAGGCACCTCGAGCCTGGTACTCAAAGTTGGATACCTATTTACATGAACAGGGCTTCTCAAAAGGTGTAGTAGATAGCAATTTATACTTCAAAGTGAAAGATGATAGTACTATATAGTTGTTGTTTATGTTGATGATATTACATTTGGTAGTAATAATGATGCTTTGTGCTTTGAATTTCCAGCAATCATGAAATCTAAATTTGAAATGTCAATGATTGGTGAACTTTCTTTCTTTTTGGGTCTTCAAGTTAGTCAACTTGATAAAGGAATATTTATCTCACAAACAAAATATGCTAAAGAAATGTTGACAAAGTTTCAAATGGTTGATTGTAAACCATTTGGGACTCCTATGGAAACTAGTTGTAAATTTTTAAAGGACACTGATCAGCCTAATGTAGATCATACTCTGTATAGATCCATGATTGGTAGTCTTCTATATCTTGCTGCCACAAGGCTTGATATTATGCATGTTGTATGTCTAGTGTCATGTTTTCAATCTGCACCTAAGTTGTCACATTTGAATGTAGCAAAAAGACTTTTAAAGTATGTTGATGGGACACAAGATTTCGGTTTGTGGTATCCTAAACATGGTGATTTTACTTTGGTTTCTTACACTAATGCTGACTAGGTTGGAAATATTGATGATAGGAGAAGCACTTCAGGTGGTGCTTTCTATCTTGGAGGTAGATTAGTAGCCTAGCATAGCAAGAAGTAGGATTCAATTTCCTTGTCAACTGTTGAGGCTGAATATATAGCAGCTGCTACTTGTTGTACACAGGTGCTTTGGATGATTCAGACCTTGAAGGACATATAGGTTAATGTTGTTAAGCATGTTCACATTTTATGTGATAATACAAGTACTATTAATATCTCCATAAATCCTGTACAACATTCTCAAACTAAACATATTGATATAAGGTATCATTTTCTACAAGAAAAGGTGTTGGCAAATGAAGTTGTTCTAGATTTTGTGGCATCTAATGATTAGGTGGCTGATATCTTTATCAAACCTCTTCCTAAAGCTCAGTTTGAAAAACTCAGAGACAAGCTTGGAGTTGTCTCTCTCAGTTCTCTTCCATGTTAACTCTAGTGTATGGAGTCAAGGGAAGCAGTTCTTGCATATTCCTTTGTCCCTCAATTTTTTTTGGCATTTCAGAGTACAGTTGTCTTTGGCATTGTGTCAAAAGGGGGAGATTTTGGCACAAGCATTTTTTTTTTATATGTGATGTTCAGATTTCCTGTTATGTACAGTTCAGCTTGTGTTTTTGGCAGTGCTATGTTTCATAGTGATATGTAATATTTATGGTCATATGCTTTGATTATTTAGTCTTCAGTTGTATCTGATGGTTTCTCTGCTATGTGATGGGATGGGATAGGTACGTACTCCGTGCAGTCATCATGTTCAAACCAGGTATATTATAGATTTGTGTTTGACATCAATCCCAAAGGGGGAGTTTGTTGTCCCTCAATATTGTTTGGCATTCATGTCAATACACTAAGGTTGATATTACAAGTTGTGCACATGGTGATTCTCTTCAGTTTTGCATCTATTTATATATTTATGCATATCCTTCTCCTGCATTTGGTTTTGTAATGTTCACTTGCATATCGATCGGCATCTTTACTGAATTGCAGTGATATCAGTTTTATTCTAAAATGAGACATTGTTCCATATATCACAAAGCAATATTGTTCTCCACATATTATGAGGCATATTGACACATTATATTACACTTGAGGCAACATTATTGTGTGGAAATCTTTGAACAAAAAAAGGGGGTGGAAAATTGACTTTATTCAAAAGCTCATGATGAAAGAAAGGTAATAATAAAGCTTTGTAAAGGTAAGATTGAAATAATCTTTGGGTTGTTGGTGGTCATTATTTGTTTGACTTGAATGGGAAATTATTCCCATCATATTACCTGGACTCCAAAAGTCATTATGTCGAATTGTAGAGACCTTTATGAGATTTTGATGTGCATTGATACTTGATTCATTCTTTGTTAGATAGGGTTTGATACCCTAATCATGGCGGCAGTGGTAAGCACAGTTTGTTTTCAGAAGTCGGTCGTTTGGTTTGCAAAGAGAGGTTGGATGTTTGGTTTGCAAGGAAACAAGGAGTATGTAAAGAGCAACAATGATTTTATTCTGATTGCACCGACAACAGGTGTATTCCTTATTATGCTTCTTTGTATTTTATGTGTTTGGGATCTTTAATTTGTTTGGGCTTGGTGTTTATTTTGATTAAATCTGTTGTTAGTCAATTGCAATTTAAATTGTAAAGGATTTTGTGTAGCACTTTGTTTTGTTTTTCAAATTTTTTTTTAAAGGAAACAAAATGAACTCATTCTTGGTCGGGCCTGTTGTTATTTGAGATAGCATTGTGTGTTAAGTTTTTCCCACTGGTCTCTGGCAATTTCATTTTTTGAAGGAGAATAGTAAAGAAGTTTTTTGATTTGATTACTCCTTAATAGATCTGTATATCTTTGTTCCAAATGAACCCAATTCGCATCTACTGTAAGGGTGTTTGTTTATTGTGTATCGAATGTCTTTGTTCTTTAGAAAACCCTGTTATCTTTGTTTTCAAGTTTTGTTGTGAGTCTATCTTTTTGGATTAGTTATGATGTTTCGACTCAGCAAACTATATGACAGTTATATGTTGGTTGTTAATACACTTTTGATAAGTTTTGTTCGATGGTTTATAGTTGGAACATCTACCAAAGGCAGATTTTTCAGTTTTGATCTTCATATGGTAGTTGCTCATACAGTTTCCAAACATATTTGTTTTCCTGAACAGAGAACATATATATATTATTTGACATGCTCATTCCATGAGATGAATGAGAGATTTTGAAAGGCACATATTATATCTTTCTGAAAGGAAATATATTATTTTTGAAGCTTGGAATTTTTGTAACTCTGATTCTGAGGTCATTACAGAACAAAGTGTATGATTAATGAAACAGAGATCAACTTTGTATTTATACTACTTTCATATATGTACATTTCAAAATACTATCAGTGAGATAGCACTATAAGACTATCAATGAGATAGCACCATTGTCAGTGAGACAAATTTTCCAATAAGGCTTTGTACAAAGAATATTTTTTTCAAATAAGGCCAATGAGGCCACATTCAAGTGGTTTTATTCTCCATGAGGGTTTCCACTCAAGATAAATTATGAGTTAATCTTTTAAAAGTATTTGCTTCATTGTTTATTCATTTATATTTTCAGCATAAGTGCATTCATGATCAAATTATTGTTTAAAAGTTTTAAAAAGAATTGATTAGTTCGTTAACATTGATTCACCCCCCCCCCCTCTCAGTGTTAACTGCACTCCAACAATAATCTCACCATCCTTAGTAGTGTTCTTCCATAACCTCTTCATCTTTAGAGTCTAGATTCCACACAAAAGACTAGCCCCCCTTACTAGAACAAGTAACGCTACTAACTACCTTTAAGAAACCAATGCCCCACTTGACCTTCATGCACTAAGACTTATCATTAGCTCCAAATGCATGGATATTAAATGGGATCTAGGGCCCATTATACTCATGGGTTAAGTGAGGTCAAATCACATTGATTGGTTGCAATTCGATACCAATAGTTGTTTTGTCAAAATAGTTCTTCATACCCTCTCACCACTTCACCTTCACCATCTTATTCATCACCATCTTAACACAATCTTTATCTTCTCATAGTTGAGGAGTGTGTCTAGGAAGATAGAAGCCACATTGGAATTCACACAATATCTATGTGCGTAATTCACATATAGGTCACCTAGAACCATTTTGATGGAATACAACACCACAAATGCCTTACTTTTGAAAACCATTTCATCTTGGCCTCTATAACTATGCCCATGAAAGTCGTATGTATTTTCCTTATCATAAGGAAAATCATAGTATCTCCATCATTGGGAGGTAAATGCAATGACTCGGTGAATTGCTCTAAACATAATACCCCCTAGACACCGCAAGAGGGTCTATACCCCCTACACTCCCCCATTAATTTGTTGGCCCCACAGTTGTCGTTGCACCAAAAGACCAACCTTTTAATGCCTGATACAATTGCTGGAGTTAATGGATCCTTGGGAGGCGGTTAGTCCATGTCGTGAATCCCGAGAGGAGTGCTGACTATCTGCAAAAAAACTCCCCCTCAGCATTACCCAAGGGGATTCGAACCCGTCACCTTTTGCTCTGATACCAATTGTTGGCCCCACAATTGTCATTACACCAAAAGATCAACCTTTTAATGCCCAATACAACTACTAGAGTTAACGTATCCTTGGGAGGTGGTTAGTCCATGTTGTGAATCCTGAGAGGAGCGCTGCCTATCTGCCAACATAATTAATTTGGGGAAAAAAAACATTGAACAAAGTGGGAAAAATGTAAACACCAAGCCTAATCAGGATCCACATACTAACAAGTGTGAAGGTGTCAGTTCCAAGATTCGTAATGTCCAAGAACATTACCTGGCAACACATGTTGACTGCCCAATTGGCCATGGAAAAGCTTGTTGAGTTTCTAATTAGGAATTAAGCCACTATGAGTGGCATTTATGATGATCCTATAATCACCTTCCAAATGGATTAAATATATTTGCAAACCCAATAGAGTTGCTTGAAATTAGACTTTATTGTTTTTTTCCTTTGTGATTATTTTTGCTGCCAAGGTCAATATATTTCCCTTATGGTCTTTGACCACACAACCAACTCTAGATTTGCTCAAATTAGATTTGCTCAAATTTCCATGAGATTCGCCATCAAAGTTTACTTTGGTCCATTCTACATTAGGTGACTCATTTGTCAATCAACTAAATTTGAGCAACCCCATGAACAAAGATATATATTATACATATTTAATTATATTATATTATATATAATATATATTACGAATAGTTTTATATCTATAACCTATGCACTTCTATAAGATTAAAGCTCCTTTAGAGTGTAGAAAAACTTTCGCCGTCAATTCTATTCCGTCAGGGCCGTCGTGCCGCTAATTACGCCAAAACGCTGTCTTTTCCTGTAAATTATAATTCTTTTTATATATAATTGAAGTCCAGCACGCAGCCGAGCAATCGATTTGGTATGTCTGCCGGCAGCGGACAAACATTTACGTTTTTCCCGCTCGGAACGGAGGCGGACGTAAAAATCTGAAAAATCAAACAAAAAATAAATAAAACCTAATGGACGCCTGTTTTTAACCATTATACAACCTGACAGCGCCCCAAAGTTATGAGAAATCTGGTTATTGTCCTTACCCGGCCAAAATTGCGTTGATTGAATTGTTCACGAAAATTGCATGGAATTTGGTGAAAAGGCCAAACTGTAGGAAAACTGAAATTTCGTGAAGCAATCCAAGCCGTTAAAGTTAAACTCGAATATCTTTTTCTTTACGTGCCGAAAATATTTATACAGTGCGATCTGTGCCGAGAAGATTTGTAGAGGGTGATCATGGGACAAGTATGATTTGTACTTAAAAAAGGGTGAAACGATGGAGTGGAGAGTGGGACCACCATAACAGTGGACAACAATAAACCCACATTTACAATCATACTAAATTTTAGGTATCTTTTATAATAATATTATTTATTTTAGTAGTAAAAAGTTAATTTTAGTTAGTTAAAAATTAGATTAAATATGTATATTTTTAATTTGTAAATGAAAATTATTGATTGTTTGTTTAAGTAGAGTGATTATCAACTTTCACATAATGTTTGTTTTACATATTATTTATAGAAAGATAATTGTTGTCTTTATTTTTGAAATCATTTTGTGTAAGATAAGAGTGTAGAATTATGCAAGTAAAGATGATGTAGAAGACATGATTAGTTTATAAAATATAAAATATAAAATAAAATTGAATACACATAAAAATATCAAATATTAAATAATTAAAATGGACGATGTTTAAGTAGAGTGATTCTAAATTTTTACTTCTCATTTATTTTTATGTGCTCTTTATAGGAAGACAATTTTTACCCTTGTTTCCAATTCATTTTGTATAAGATAAAATATAGAAGAATGATAGTAAAATTGATGTAGAAGAAGATTATTTTATAGAATGTAGAAGAGTGAGACTAAAGATGAAATATAGGAAAAAGATTAACTTTGTAAGAAATTGGCATTGATATGTATGATTAGATTGGATTCAAATATTTCATCATGTTATTATAGATACACAATTAAAGAATAGTAGGTAAGGTGATCTTGATAAGGGGATAAGACCGCATGTCATTTTATTAATAATGTATCTTCATCTTATGTTGATCATAGAATAGCATATTGCTTTGTGTAAGAATATTTGACAACTTTAAATATAAGTATAGTATATAAGTAGAACTGATATTATTGCGAAGTTAAAAATATTTATAAAAATAAAAAATAATATGAATCAAGTAGACTAATGTGATAATAAAAGAATAAAAGATAATAAAATAATAATTATGTGAACTAAAACCATATATGCATAATGAGAATGCAAACAAATTTTATAGTTTTAAGATTATAAATTTTAATTGGTAGCCAAGGACAACCTCAAATGGATTTTTCAAGGTATGAGTTCATTATAAATAATCAAACTATAAAGGATGCAATAGCTTAATAGGGGAAGGACAATACTACTTGAGGTTCTAAAATTGTTCATTTAAAAAGGGGATAAGTATCTTAAGAGAAATAAAATAGCTTGAGTAGATATATTAATAAAAAAAAATTATATAGTAAAAGAATTGAGAAGAAAGAACGAAAGATATGGAGGCTGTTAACACTCTAAAGGATCTTTAATCTATCATTTGTTATTTCTCTATTTAGTGTTTTGGTTATGCTCTATTAGCTTCTTTTTTTTGTTGTTTATTATTTTTTTTTAGCCTTTTGTTGTAGTTTCATTAATATTTCGATAAAATTGTAAAGGCTTTTAGACCCCTTCAAAATATGTTTTTTATCCTCTTTTATAAAGAATGAATCTATATTATATATGTATGTATATGTGCTAATTATTATGGAAAATTAAGAATAAAAATATCATGATTTTTTTATTTGTGAGTATTTCTCAAACAATTAATATTTCAAAATATATCAAGGGCTAGTAGTTCAATAGTCAAAGCATCTAGTGTGGGTGCATTTAAAGTTCATGGTTTTAGTGTTAATTAGCTAGTGAGAAATTTAATATGGTGGTAGAATTGGAATCATGAATCCTATTAAAACATGATTGAGGGATCCAAAAGTGTGTAAAAACTACTTCCTATGATACTCTTAAGGAAGTGATGTACAAATGTCATACAATTCATCGCTAGCAATTCACCGATGGAAAATTCACCACCACAATTCATCGTGGGAAAATTCACCGCCATGAAAAATTCATCGCCAAGTAAAATTCACCGCCAACAATTCACCAAGCTAGAAAATTAACCGCCATTAATATTTCTATAACTTTGAATTTAAAAAAAAAAAATCACCTCTGCTATAATTTATTTTAATGTTTATTTTGATATGAATGTAATTTCTATTTATCTCAATATTTGCAAACAATAAAAATACTTTACCCATAGTAATTTCTATTCATCTCAATTATAATTATTGATTTATTGAGATACCCGATAAAATAAAATATATTGAAAAATATCGACAAATTTTCCTAGAGCGTGTACAATTACCTTTAAGTGTGATCTAAAAAATTACATAAAATAGAGAAACTCATTCATAAATAGATAAATAATAAATCGATATATGCTACCACCATTCCACCTCATATGTTTTCTCTTTCTAATACAACATACCTCCATGACAATAATTCAAGTCCCCCAACAAAGCATTCACTATGCTTGACACCAAGGTACATTTCTTATGAAAGTAGGAAAATTTGTCAACTCTCCCCCAATTCAATTTGATCAAGACTAAGAAGAAATATTTTTTTCTCTTAAGAGATTACAAGTAGGGACAAAAAAGAAACACTATAATTTTGAATAATTATGTTCCTATCTATCATATCGATCTATGATAATGGTGTCTTTTCCCTAATAATTTGAAATATCCAAATTTGAAAAATATAAAGGGAAAAGAGACCCCAAGACCATGTTAGGAGGTAGCATATATCAATGAATATCTACTCCACTTGTTCCCTTGCAACTTAGGAAATAAATCCGTGGAATGGTTTATGCACCCTCTACAAGACTCTCTCTCATCCTTTGTAGACCTATATAAAAAATTTGTCACTTATTTCTACAATAACATTAAAAATGGTGTCACCATATTTGATTTTAATCTTAAGAAACATAATGGTGAGAGCTTTATGGCATATTTATAGTGGTGGAGAGTAGTCACTATTCACTAAACCCTTGGTTTATGACTAAGAAGAAACTTGTTAATATATTCATTTAGAACTTAAATCCAAAGATTCAATTTCATCTAGAGGCAAATTATGCCTCCACATTCGATAAGATTTAACAAAAAAGGGGGTAAATTATCTTATAGCAAAAGGCTTAGTAAAAATATATGAAGAAAATAACGATAAGCAATTCAATGAGAAGTCATAATTTGGGAAGAAAATAAGAATTATTTTAGTGATGTTATAAAGGATGTTAAACATGCAACAAGTACATAAAAATAATAATCAAGAAACAACAACACCCTATGACACCAACATAATTTTAGCCCCTTGAGGACAACCAGAATGAAATCCCCAAAATAATCTTATAAGAAAATTTATTGCTCTTGGGGAGCCAATGAACATTTTGTTTAGGAAACTCATACAAGAAAACATGGTCACATTTCCAATGACGTAAGTTTTCAATAAATCCAAACCTTATCCATCTTTGTATAAAGAAAAAAAATATTGTAAATGCCACATGATCAAAAGATGCATAATGAATAAATGAATGAAGCTAAAAAATACATTCAAGATCTCATTGGCTAGGAAGACATAAAATTTAAGGAGGGTCCCATCCTCACCAAATGATCAACTTAGGGGTCTACCAAAATCTACTCCCAAATAATTCTCAAGGAAATACTTCCACATCCACCATTTCCAATCAATCCAAGTCCCAAAACAACCACACTAATAATCTCCAATATAATAAAACCACCCATAACTATGATAATGTTGTGGGATGTATCACCCATAACCCCTCACAAGTTGTAAGTATCAAAATCAAAGCTAAAAATATTGATTATACTATCACCACTAGATGTGAGAGGGTTACTATTTGAATACCATCCACTTCATACTCCCAAAGCTCCCAATACAATCTCTTATAACATCTTAGAAATAATTTCATGCAAATCTCCAACTTGGAGCTTCTCAAATCATCCCCAAACCATATAGAAACAATCATTTTTTCTCAATAAACTTGATCCTAAGAAATTCCACGTACGTGAAGGCTATCTCTCCACTACCTATCAACTTACATTTAGTAAAAATTATATGCCTTGAATCGAACCATCACATAAGAAAGATTTACATATCAAAGTCCTTTATAAAAAAAACACAAGGTAAATTTAATCATACTTGATAATGGATCTACCTTAAGTTTATGTGCATTAAAGTTCATTAAACAAATTATATATTCTAATGTAAATTTGGAGCTATATGTAATCACCACTAAATCATATAATAATGTAAAATAGGATTGTTAGGGCAATATGGGCACTATATTTCTTCCTATACAAGTGGATTTGACACTACAATATACTACATGTCATGTTAGTAATCTTGATCTCCCATGTAACCTCCTCCTTAGCCACCCATGGATCTATGTCATGCAAGCTATCCCATCTAACAACCACCAGTGCATCAAGTTTCCTCGTAATGGCATTGAAGTTGCCATTTATGTTGATCTACATCCTTCTTAATTGTATCGATTCTTGGAAGCCTCTTATCAACAATACCATCATTGTGGAAGCACTAATGTTGAAATTTCCAACATAACTAAGGATTCGCCCTTATATCATCTGAAACACTTTCTCCTCTTCATGCATCCCATCCATCATTCAAGATCCCAAAATCCATAAGGTCGAGATCACTAGTTAAAAATTAGATTAAATATGTATATTTTTAATTTGTAAATAAAAATTATTTGGTTTTTGTTTAAGTACAGTGATTATCAACTTTCACATAATTTGTTTTTTACATATTATTTATAGAAAGATAATTGTTGTCTTTATTTTTGAAATCATTTTTGGTAAGATAAGAGTGTAGAATTATGCGAGTAAAGATGATGTAGAAGACATGATTAATTTATAAAATATAAAATATAAAATAAAATTGAATACACATAAAAAATATCAAATATTAAATAATTAAAATGGATAATGTTTAAGTAGAGTGATTCTAAATTTTCACTTCCCATTTATTTTTATGTGCTCTTTATAGGAAAGCAATTTTTACCCTTTTTTCCAATTCATTTTGTATAAGATAAAATATAGAAGAATGAGAGTAAAATTGATATAGAAGAAAATTATTTTATAGAATGTAGAAGAGTGGGACTAAAGATGATATACACAAAGAAGGTTAACTTTGTAAAAAATTGACATTGATATGTGTGATTAGATTGGAAGCAAATATTCTATCATGTTATTATAGATACACAATTAAAGAATAGTAGGTAAGGTGATCTTGATAAAGGGATAAGACCCCATGTCATTTTATTAATAATGTATCCATAGCTTATGTTGATCATAGAATAGCATATTGCTTTGTGTAAGAATATCTAACAACTTTAAATATAATTATAGTATAAGTAAAATTAATATTATTAAGAAGTTAAAAATATTTATAAAACAAAAAATAATATGAATGTGGTAGGCTAATGTGATAACAAAAGAATAAAAGATAATAAAATAGTAATTCTATGAACTAAAACCATATATACATAATGAGAATGCAAAAATAAAATTATATTGAACATTAAGGTTATAATTTTTAATTGATAGCTCAAGGACAACCTCAATGGATTTTTCAAGGTATCAATTCATTATAAATAAATAGCTTAATAGGGAAAGGACAATACTAATTGAGGTTCTAAAATCGTTCATTTAGAAAGGGGATAAGTATCTTAAAAGAAATGAAAGAGCTTGAGTAGATGTATTAATAACAAAATAATTATATAATAAAAGAATTGAGGAGAAAGAGCAAAAGATAAGGAGGTTGGGAACACTCTAGAGGAGCTTAAATCTATCATTTTTTATTTCTCTATTTAGTGTTTTGGTTATGCTCTATTAGCGATTTTGTTTTGTTGTTCACTATTTTTGTGTAGGCTTTTGTTGTAGTTTCACTAATATTTTGGTAATTTTAAAGGCTTTCTAGACCTCTTCAAAATCCATATTTTACCCTCTTTTATTAAAAAAAATCTATACGTATGTATGTATGTATGTATGTATGTATGTATGTGTATGTGCTCATTGTTATAGAAAATAATGATAAGAATAAAAATATCATGGTTTTTGTTATCAAGAGAAATAGGTTTTGTTCTAAGGTTGTTTTGAGGATTTTTTGGTCCATAAGGGACTAAAATTGTGTTGGTGTCACCGGGTATGGTTATTCCTTGGTTAATGTTTGGTATACTTTTTACAAGTGTATATGTTTACATCCATAATTCCATCACTAAAAATATTATTATTTTTATCCCAAAATTATGGATTTTCATTGGTTTTTTTATTTATATTTTCCTTATTTATTTGACTAAGCCTTTGGCTATAAGATATTTTTCAATGGTTACCACCTTTTCTATTATCTTACAGTCAAATGTGGAAGCATAATGTGCATGCAGTTAAAATGGAATCTCTTGATTTATTTTTGTTAGTGTAGGTTTTTTATTCCTTATTATAAGGTTTTTCCTACACATTTATTTAAGCTTGCTTAGGTTAATAAAGCATGTTTAATTAGGTGAGGATTATGAGGTGTCACCTTCCTACATGTTAGCATCCATTATCTATCTTGGGAAGATACTTTGTTATCTTTAATCCGATAGATGGTTGCTCCTCATTGGTCGGTGTTGCCACCTCTTCCCTCTCTCTAGTCTATATAAGCATGCTACCTAGCTTGTATTTTCATTTGATATTGGAGATAGTTATCTGATGCTATTTTGCCATTTGAGCATTTCACATCAATCTCTTGGTATTGTTGTTATGCTGTTTCAATTATTTTTGCATTTACAGTATATGTTTCTAACTCTTTCAATTGATTCTGGGTTATAATCTGTTTTACAGATTTTAACATGGTATCAGAGCAAGTTTTGTAAGGTTAGATTCTTTGTAGAGATCTTGTAAAATCCTGTATTCTCTTCTCTTGCATTATTTTTGAAGATCTGGAGAATCATAAAGGATTTATGAAGATTCAAAAATCTTGTTTCTATCAATCGGCTTGCAGTGGTGTTGTTTATTTTATTGGGTATTGTGCCCAAGTTATATTTTCAACATATGCTCCTTTTGAGGATCTGTAATAGCATTGAGATCAAGTCCACTCAATATTTCTTGCTGATGGTAATTGTAAACACACTAAATATAAAGTGCCAAATCAAATTTTCTTGGGGGGGTTCTTTGATTGAGTGGAAAAGGGGGGGTGCCTTGTGTGTCTCGTGCATGTTCTTTCTTCATTGAGCTTTCCTTCCTGCACAACAACAATCTTTCTTTCTACATTAAAATGGATCAATTAACAGTACCTGTACTCACACCTTACAACTACTATGAGTGCAAGTCCAAAATGACTATACAACTTAAGAAGTTAGGGTTGTTTAGAGTAACTATGGGTCTTGAAACTGAACCATCTTTAATTGCAGAAAAACCTAAATGGTTTAACAAACTTGATGAAGCTTTTGGAACTCTATGTATGTCTGTATCTCCAGATTTACTTTTTCATATTGAGTCTTCTACATCACCAAATGATTTGTGGGCTACTTTAGAAAAACTCTTTGGTGCACAAGATGAACTAAGAGGACATTTATTGGAGAATGAGTTGATAGGGTTAAATCCATGTAATTTTGATACAATTCAGGATTTCTTCACAAAACTAAAGGCTTTAAGATTGCAGTTGAAACGGTGTGGGATAGAAAAGAAAGATAGTCAGTTGATTCTTAGCATTCTTTCCAAACTTGGTCCTAACTACTCTGTGTTTGTTTCTACATTCTATGCCACAAAAGTGCCTTGGGAACCACATATAAGATGCCTTCTTTAGATGATTTTGCTAATGAACTCACTAAGGAGCAAGAAAAATTGGTTCAAATGGGTACAATTAAGCCCTCTAAATCTCATGCCTTGACTGCAAATCAGGGCACTAAAGATCAGAAGGGGGTTGCTAAGAAAGAGAAGAAACAAAAGAACCAAGAAGAAAAGAAGCAAGAACAAACATCAATTGCTTCTAAAGCAATGAATAATGCCTCTTCTTCAAAAGGTGACAAGCCTAAGAAGGAGAAAATTCAGTGTTCTTATTGCAAGAAACTTGGTCATGATGAACATAAGTGCTTGAAGAAACAAATTGATCACCTGTCACATCTTCTTGAGAAGAACAATATCCAGGTGCCTGATTCTGTCAAACAAGTCTCATCAGAAGGGTCTTCAAAGAACACAGAAAAGAGTAAGGGGAAAGGAAAGGGCAAGGCCTTAGTTGCAAGAGCTTCTCAACCAGATTCTTGGGTAATTGACTCAGGCGCTTCTCACCACATGGCCAATAGAAAGGAAAGCTTCTCATCCTTGGAGTCATGTTCTATGCCTGATATTCTTATGGGTAATGATACACCAGAAGAAGTTCTTGGGAGAGGGTCTATTGACATTGGTGATGGGACATTCCATGATGTTCTTTGTGTGCCTTCTTTGTCAACTAATCTCCTATCTGTCTACCAGATCACCCATACAGGTTCTGGCAAGAGAGTTGAATTTACACCTGATTCTGTGGTTATTAGTGATCTGCACAATGGGTCTACAGTTGCTATAGGAAAAGTTGATAACCATTCTTGGCTCTATCACTTTTCTCATTTTGTTCCTGATTCTCCTTCACTGGAATTTCTTACTCACTCAGATGAGGTGAGTTGTTTGTGGCATCAGCAGTTTGGGCACTTGAATTACCGCTACTTGTAGCAGCTCAGTCAGCATGACATGGTTACAGGGTTGCCTTCTATTTGATTCTCTGATGGAGTTTGTCAAGGTTGCATTCTTGGCAAGCATCCTGAAGAAAAATTTGACAAAGGCAAAGCATGGAGAGCCACACAGCTCTTGGAGTTAGTACACAGTGATTTGGCTAGTCCATTTCAGCATCCTTCATTCAGTAGAGCTAGATATGTATTGACCTTCATTGATGATCTTTCCCGATACACCTTTGTATATTTTCTCAAACAAAAGTCTAAAGTCTTTGAGTCCTTTCAGGAATTTAAAGCTTTTGTAGAGAAACAATCTGGGAAGGTTGTCAAGGTTTTGCGCACCGATAATGGCGAGGAATATGTCAACCAAAGGTTTCAGCAGTTTTGTGCCTCAGAGGGTATTAATCTTCAGCACACAGTTCCCTACAATCCACAACAAAATGGAGTTGCAGAACGAAAGAATCAGTCATTGAAGGAAATGGCCAATTGCATGATCCACTCCAAATCATTGGAACCTCAGTATTGGGCAGAGGCCATCAACTGTGCATGTTATATCCAGAACCAGGTTCCTCACCGAGCTGTGAAGGGGGTAACTCCTTTTCAAGCTTGGACCGGTCGGAAACCCACAGTCAAGCACTTCTGAGTGTTTGGGTCTCCTGCATGGGCCCACATTCCAGCAGAGAAATGCAAGGCAATGGATCCGCAGAGTAGGCCTTGCATATTTTTTGGCTATCTAGATGGTCTCAAAGGCTACAGGTTACTCCACCCTACCACACATGAGCTCTTCATTGATAGGAGTGTTCAGTTTGAGGAAGATACTTCTTCTACCACTTCTCCATCCTTCATTCCCATGGAGACACTGCGACTTCATGATGATAGTTCTTCTAAGGATCTTAATCCTCCTGAGGAGTCTTCTTCCTCCACTTTAGATGGTGATGATGAGGATTCATCTTCCTCCTCTCTTAGTCATCATTCAGAGGATGATGATTCTCCTCCAAATTCTCCTACCACTGGGCCTCTTTGGGCTCGTCAGACTTTGGAGTCAGTAGGTGATTGGGTTGGTGATCCTTCAGATGCAAGACGAACAAGGTCACAGTTCGAGTAGGCTCCTCATCTCTTCTTTGCTTTAGCTTCTAATCCACAATTCTTTAGGGAAGCTTCTGGTGTCCCCGAGTGGGATGCTGCTATGCAGGAAGAGTTCATTTCCTTGGAAAGGAACCATACTTGGGATTTAGTCCCACTTCCTAAGGGAAGAAAACTTGTTCGATGCAAGTGGGTCTATCAAACAAAATTTGTTGTAGATGGGCCAGTTGAAAAACATAAGGCTCGCTTGGTCACAAAAGGATTCTCCCAAGTTCCTGGGATTGAATACTCTGAGACTTTTGCGCCGGTTGCCAAGATGACTTCAATCCGACTTGTCCTTGCCATTGCTGCAGCCCATCACTGGGATGTTCATCAGATGGATGTGAAGAGTGCCTTTCTTCATGGTGACCTTCAGGAGGAGATATATATGGAGCAGCCACAGGGGTTCATCCAGGATCCTTCACTTGTTTTCTGACTTCGGAAGTCTCTCTATGGTCTTAAACAGGCCCCACGAGCCTGGTATGCCAAGATGGACTCCTTTCTTCTATCAGTTAGGTTCACTCGGTGCCATTCTGATCCGAATGTCTACATTTTGCAGCAAGATGATACTCTCACTTTCCTTGTTCTCTATGTTGATGACTTCCTGATTATAGGGAGTTCCTCATCCACCATCAAGGCAGTGAAAACTGCCCTTCATGATCATTTTCTGATGTCTGACTTAGGTCTTCTTCACTATTTCTTGGGCATTGAGATTACATAGTCTTCGGCTGGTATCTTTCTTTCTCAGCCCAAGTATGCTCTTGATATGCTCTCTCGATTTCGCATGGCTGATTGTAAGCCTGCACCAATTCCATTTCTATCAAGGGTCAAACTTGAGGCTTCTTGTTCTTCACCTTTGGTAGATGCTACCTTGTATCGCCAATTGGTTGGGAGTCTCATATACTTGACTCACACACGGCCTGATATTTCTTATGCAGTGGGCCTAGTCTCCAGGTTCATGCAAGAGCCACATGAGTTGCATTGGAAAGCAGCTAAGCGGATTCTTCACTATGTACAGGGCACTCACAGTTATGAGATTCATTTTGTAGCAGGCGTGGATATTGACTTGGTGGGATACACAGATTCAGATTGGGCAAGTGATTCTCAGGATCGCAAGTCTACTTCAGGTATTGCTTCTCTCTTGGTTCTGGTCCGATTTCTTGGTCGAGCAAGAAGCAGTCTGCTATTGCTCTTTCATCTACAGAGGCTGAGTATCGAGGAGCAGTTAATGCTGCTACTGAGGCCATTTGGCTTCAACACATTCTCACTGAGTTTGGCATTTCCTTTTGGAAGCCTACAATCGTCTTTTGTGACAACCAGAGTGCTATTCAGATCTCTCACAATCCGGTCCATCATCAGCAGACCAAACACATTGAGATTCACATGCACTACATTCAAGAGTTGATTCATGAGCAGGTTCTTGATCTTCAGTATTGTTCAACATCAAATCAGACAGCGGACATCTTCACCAAACCCTTCACTGAGAGCAAGTTCATTCATTTGCGAGCTTTGCTTGGGGTGCGGCAGGCATCCTCCTTTTAGGGGGCTTCTTAGCTCCTTTCTTTCTCTCTCTATCATGGGGGGGCATACTCTCTTTTGTGGGGGGGGTTCTTCTTCTCTTTTGGGGGGGGGGATTTCATTGTACATGGGTACCTCATCAGGCTTGATTTGTCGGGACCCATCTCTGTACCCACCTAAGCTATGCTTAAGGGGGGGTGTTAGTGTAGGTTTTTTATTCCTTATTATAAGGTTTTTCCTACACATTTATTTAAGCTTGCTTAGGTTAATAAAGCATGTTTAAATAGGTGAGGATTATGAGGTGTCACCTTCCTACATGTTAGCATCCATTATCTATCTTGGGAAGATACTTTGTTATCTTTAATCCGATAGATGGTTGCTCCTCATTGGTCGGTGTTGCCACCTCTTCCCTCTCTCTAGTCTATATAAGCATGCTACCTAGCTTGTATTTTCATTCGATATTGGAGATAGTTATTTGATGCTATTTTTCCATTCAAGCATTTCACATCAATCTCTTGGTATCGTTGTTATGCTGTTTCAATTTTTTTTGCATTTGCAGTATATGTTTCTAACTCTTTCAATTGATTCTGGGTTATAATTTGTTTTACGGATTTTAACAATTTTCTAAATAATATGTTAATGAAGTATTTTTGATGTATATACCAAGGGAGGTTACTAGTGAGTCCTTTCCACTACTATAAATATGCCTCAAATATCACACCATTTCATTTCTTAACATTACATTCAAACATGGTGACCTCATGTTAAATTTTATAAGAGAAATGGGAAAAAAATATTTTAGATAGGTCCAAAAAGGATAAGATAAAGCCTTAGAGAAGGTGCATGAACCATTCCAAGGCTTTCCCACCTAAGATACAAGGGAACAAGTTGAGTAAATATTGATTTCTATATGTTACCTCTTGACATGCCTTGAATAATTCTTTGATATGGTCTAAGGGGTTTCCTTTCCCTTTTTATTTTTCAAATCTAGGTATTTAAAATATTAAGGGAAATACACCATTATCATAGATTGGTAAAATAGATATAGAGACAAAATTCTTCAAACACGGTTTTTCCTTTTTTTCCATACTTGTAAGATATTAATGGAAATTTATTTCTTTTCACTCTTGATCAAATTGCATTATGAGAGTGTTGAAAATTTTTACTTCTTTTTTAATAGGCTCACCTTGGTTTCTAGCATAGTGAATGTTTAGTTCAAGCTAACATATCAATGTGGGTTAGATGGTGGTCTGTTGTATTAGAAAGAGCATAGGTATGAGGTGGAATGGGGTTGGGTTTTTTCAAGGGAATAATAGGTGAAAGGTATATAGGGATTTTAAGGGAGGTAAGAGGTAAAAATTGTGGGATATAAGAGGAAGAATATTGAGGAATATAAGAAGAGGATGATTAGGGGATGTATGAAGAAGATAGTTGAGTGAAGTATGAGGAGGATGGATGAGGGATATATGATGATGTAATTATATGATGCATGAGAGGATATTGAAATGGTACTATGGAAAATGAAGAAGGAATAGGTGAAATAAAAAAGGAAGAGATAGATTAGTGGGATTTGGAACATGAGCCACACTACATGGAGTAGTGGGATGAGTGGAAGTGGAT
>VDFB02090418.1:0-18396 GCA_007258455.2 Sequoia sempervirens | reverse complement strand
CATATGGCAAGAGGGTCGTCAGTAGCGTCTTGAAGTATTACAATGCTGAAAGTAAACTCAACGCCAAGAATGTGCTCTCCAACCCAAGGTGGGAATGGCGCTACCATATGGCGGAGGTACTATGAAAAGTAATGCAATGCTAGAAAGTAAATTCGACACCAAGCATGTGCACTCCAAACCCAAGACAAGAATGGCGCTATCATATGGTGGAGAATCTATTGATAACAATGCAGTGCTGAAAGTAATTCAATCATCAAGCATGTGCACTCCAAGCCCAAGGTGAGCAAGGCGCTATCATATGATGATGAGGATCTATGCAATACAATGAAAGACTGAGCGGAACCAGTCTCTTCCACAACCGTGGGAATTACAATAGACTGAGCAAAGACTAGTCTCTTCCACTAATATGGGAAAATATGAAATTGCAAGAATTAAAATAATTGAACAGTACTACTGTAGCAGGCTTACAATATGAGTTTCTCCTACAAATATCATTGTATTTGAAATGTCTCAATGCTGCAATGAAGTATTATATCTCTCCTATCATCAAATGACTCAATCCACACAAAACCCAACCCAAAAGATAAACTTTTACAATCTGATTTTGACAGACCAACAACTGAAAATGCACAAACCAGCAACTACAAAACTCACTAAAATGCTCGTAACTTCCTCAAAACTACTCCAAATGACGTGAGACCAAGTGCAATGAACTCCTAGGAAGATGGCGATCAAGTTAGGACCAAGAAATGATTGCAACAACCACTCAATGAATTATCTAAACATTTGCTAGACATGACGAAGTAGAGCGCTCTCAAGAAGAGCGACTTCTGCAAAATAAAATCCAAATCTTCATTCTAAAATCTGAAACTCTCCAAAAGGGGGCGCCCAGGGATGACAATGACATATGCAAACTACCCAAAACAATATAAAATTTATTCTATGACTTATGAATAAAAACTACTTTCAGCTATGAGTGGACCAGCAACTCAAAAACTATGAAAACTACAAGAAACTCAAATACAATGTGCTCAATCTGCTCTCAAGAGTCCAGAACAGCCATCATCTTAGCTAGTTGCTATCTTTCAAGCAAGAAACTAAGCCAAAGCTAGGAGGTATGCATTCCTCGAAGCAACTCACTCACCATGCATAACAATGTAGTAGACAAGAGATGATCAAAATGAAGACCCAACCTCTCCTTATATAGCTTTTGATAAGAACTTCTAGAATCCTCCAGAAAGTGCGCCCAAATTAATTGAATTTCAAATCCACATTTCCACTTGTATTTGTATTTTATTTAATCTTCAATTATCTCCTTCCTTGGGCGTCCAAACATGAGGAGATTAATTTATTTTAATAAAATAAACTCTTCCTCCAAAAAGGCGTCCACTTCCTCAAGCATTAATTTTGACCTTAAAAATATTTAAAATAGCCTCCTAATGAGACGTCCACCCCTCAAGACCCCCTTTTTAAAACAACTTAAAGTCATACTGCTAGGCCAAGGGGTTAATGTGAAAATATAACATTATTTTAATTAAAATAACTTATCTCACCAAAAATGCATCAAAAGGCCAAGAATCAACAATACCAACTGAACGGCCTGAAGAGGAAAACCTGTTGAATTGATGCCAACTGAACTGCTGCCAAAAATAGAATTTACTAAAAATAGTAAATTCAGAAAGTTGCTCGGATCAAGGTGCATGTGATACCATTGCGAAGCTTTCTGAAAACTCAGAAAGAATCTGCAATCCAAAATCCTAAACTCCAAGATGCAAACCCTAGAATCTTCAAAAGAAACCATCAAGTAGCCGGAAACCCTAATTCTGCCATTGACTAGCCTACAACACACCGGGGATAGGCTATCAATCACTTGAAAGTGTAGTGCTAAAAGTGGGGACATTACAGTCTGCCCTTCCCAAAATTGCTTGTCCTCAAGCAATACCACCACAACTCCAGAAAAATTTAGACTGAACCATCCCAAATCAAGTACGATCCCAGGGTCCCATGTCCGTCTCAGGAAGGACCCACCATGCCGATGCTGCACCACTTTGATCACATCAGTGAGAACATCATGCCAATGCTGCACTAACCTCCCTTGTAACTCCAAAATGTTACCATCCATGTTACTCAAATTGAAAATTTTTAAAGGACTGAGATCAATATCCTGCAACGCCTCATGTCCAAGATGCCCAGAGTCAACAATATCAACCATACGACTGTCAATCACAATCCTATGCAAGAAGAAAGATAGGATACTCAACTCAAAATCAAACTCCTCAGCATACCTCCATACGGTATCAAACGAAACCATGACTGCAAATGTGACATCTTCAAATCTTCTTGCAAAGAGGAAAGCAATCCTTTGCAAGAGCTCAACAAACTCATACTCATATCTCCTCATGGAGCTACTATGCCTCATCTGAATTATACTGATACTACCATGAGGACTACAAATAACTCTCATAACTCGAACCCTATGAGCCTCAGAATGAAGAATCAAAGCATGGGGTAGCTCGCTGTCCTGAACCAACAATGAAAGTAAACTATCAAAGCTCACATCACAAACCTCCAAAGTGGCTGGAAAACACACTAGAGCCATCTCCATCCGAAAACTACGACTTCTTTGACCGGTAGTGATGAACCAACTCTCCTGAATGAGAGAAACTCTTGTGTGAGGTGGCTGGCCTGCCTCCAATTAGCAAGCTTGAGTCTCCAAATCTGCTTTTGCCTTAGCCAAGGGTCACTCTCAAGAGCCACCAACTGTTCATCTCTCCAATCCAAACTCAAAATTTCTCTCCAATCCATTTGTTGATGAACAAATGGGACAATCAAAAGGCTGGTAAAGGAGGGGACAGCACCAAAAAATCTGATAATTTGATCCTTATCCCTCCAAAAGTCCTTCTTTCCATATGTAATTAGATGCATCAAGCCAAGTTGAGGATCCCAAGCATGGATACCCAACTAAAGATGATCTCCAACACACTAGAAAGAGAATTCAACACAACCCCAAGTGCTGGTCAAAACCAAGTGCATACTCATAAAATTGGCATCCCCTCTAGTGAACCTTTGAAACCAATTCATAAAAGCATTCACATTTGTGGAACATGGAACAAGTGTTGTCGTCAATCCCCACTCCAAAAACGAACTAGTTTGAGCCCAAACATCACTCCACTCAAGGGATGGATTGTTAAGAGTGCAAACACTGAGTTTAGGTCTGCCTTTCCCCCATTCCTCATGAGTAGTAGGTCTGAAACCTTCACTCCTTGCTGCTGTAATGAAGTTACTAGCAGCTCCTAAGACTTGTCTCTTCAACAACTTGATGACATAGATGTTGAAATTACCTTGCTTCAACACTTCCCACGTGGACTCTTCATCTTCAAACCCTCTTATGCATTCATTGCTAATCAACAAACGTGGCATATTCTCATGGAGTGATAACAAAGCACCATTAGATGGAAGTTTATACTCAACCTCTTGCTTAGTTTCTTCCCTACATGACTCTTTTTGCAAATCAAAGAGAAGATTGCCATAAACTTGGAAGCCCTCTTTTTCATCTTGCTGATCCAAATCTGCACTTGCAACTTCAGTCTTTCTTGTGAAATCTTCAAGGTCAAACTCCTCTTGAAGACTATCAAGCTCACCTATTACATGCTTGATTTCTTCGGCTCTATGTGCATTCTCTTGCTCCTTGGAAAGTTTGAAATCAGCAAACTGATCTTCTACCTCCATCAATGCCACTTGAGTTCCTTCTAACATAGCCTTTGTTGATTCAAGCTCATGAGAAAGCTCATCAACCTTCCTCTCCTTATCTTGGAAAGCACAAATGGTCTTCTCTGCAACTTCAATGGCATGATCTCGATCCTCAATCAAGTGCATGTACTCAGACTTCAGGGTCTCCAAAGAATCTCTAATGAGTTGCAAATTGGGAAGAGCAACTTCATCCTTCACTTCTCTTCATCTCTCTTCCAACTGAGCCTCCCAAATAAGTCCTTCAATCAAACTATGTGTGCGATCAAATCTCAATAGAGCTCGCACTTCATCTTCAAAGGACACATTGAATTGACCTTTCCCTTCATGAAAATGTGAAGATGGTGAATTATTGCTAGGCTGCAACTGGAAATCAGAACTTGGTTTCTTGTCTTTGCGGCCTTCATTGCTGCTCCAACATTCTTGTACTACACCACCAACTAGCGGAGAATGCTCAATGTCTTGGAAAGCATCATACTCCACTAAATCTTCAACCCGTTGCTTGCAATCAGCTTCATGCCTTGATAAATCAGATTTGTGTTGGGTAACTCCCTCAAACCTTCCATTTTCAAGAGCCATATGGTCATCAAGCTCTTCTTCCTTATCACTGTCTTCTTGATCAAACCTTATGGTAGCCTCCAACTTGATCAATGAATAATATTTGTCCGCTGTTCGGAAAGTTTCTGTAACCACATATTCCTCTTTAGTGGCTGCAACCACTTCAAAGAGATCATTATGGAGCTTTGTTAGACAATCTTCTTCTTCAAAGACAACTTCTCTTCCAATGGCCACCTCATCGTTTGTCATACAATCAGGTTCTTGTTCTTCATCAGGATCAAATGAAAACTTATCCCACATAGGTTCTTTATTATAACTTGATGCCAACACACCCGGATCCCAAATGCCAAGCGGTTGACTGAGATGGTCAATAGGAAAAGGTTTTTCATGCTTTACTGGAAGTATTGACTCAATGAATAAGTTAGCTCCTGAATCTCTTAAGCTGATATCTTCAAAGACATTTCTTTCTAATGGTACGGTTTGCTGGTCAAACCCAAGTCCAACAATGTCACCATTGAAATGAAGTGAAGAATCTTCTATACTCGTTGTTTTGAAAACTTCACCATCCTTATCTTCTATGGGACCATCACGAGAAAGTATGTCGCTGATTTCTTCATGTGGAACTTCTTGGGAAGTTGGGTCAGCAACAAGAAGAAAATCCTTCATCATCAAATCTTCAACATGATCATGCATGAACTCATTGGATTCGCCTCCAATATCACTAATATGTCCTTTATCTTCCTCTCCTTCAACAAACTCATCCCAAACAATAGTTCTACCAACATCTTCTGTGAAGCCCTTAGCTTCAAGACCTTCATAGGCTGAATCCAAATTAGGATTCAAGTCTACTGCTACACTCTTTTCACCGAACTGATCTTCATCACTTGCTATTACATGCAAGTCTAAGTAAGAATTATGGGGTTCTTCCATACACTCTTCAACTGTCAAAGTTTTTTCAACTTGCTTATTTGTGGGCTGCAAATCACAAATAGGCACTTTAGCTTCTTCCTTCTTTGATCCTTCATCTAGGGCTTGTTCTGCTTCTCTTTTAATCATTTTCTTGATGTGGTTGACCATATCCAACTTTCCAGGCTTCAGTACACCACACAATTCAAATAGGAATCAAATGAAACATTGTTCCTGAACTCATCTGGCATGTTCTGATATTCTTCATGGAGTATGGCAACCTCATGTTCACATTGTTTTTTGTACTGTTCGGCATACCCAATGAAATCACTTGCAGCAACACTAACCCTTCCTTCCTCAAATGCCATAGTCAAATCAGACTTCTCCCAATTCCTGGACCTCAGAAAACACAACATCTTCAAAACTTTTGAAAGCTAAAATTGAACTCAGTTCTGACCACTGGTTTAGAATCTGATTTATTTCTCACTCATTTGTCAACTGACTCTGTCTTGTTTCATAGGATGACAGGATCTTGGCTCTGATACCACTGTAATGAGCCGACCCAATTTTTTCAAATTTTCAACAAACACACCAGCACAATAAGCACTCGTTAAGGTTAGCTTAAACCAAAACCAGCAATTGGAAAGTAACTCTTTGCCAATAATCCACACTCAATCTCGAGATGAGAATGATGTTGTCATATGGCAAGAGGGTCATGTTGATGTGTTTTTCGTGACCGCACCAACGTAGAATAAAGTCGCCAACGGCTACCCTATTATCTCTTGATCAAAGTATCCAGCACGCTAAGATTGCGAGAGAGTTCGTGCGTTCAACTCCAAGGTTCCTTTAGTGCGAATAGTCTCAGTTGGCTCGATGTGATTTGCTGGTATTTCAAGGGGACTTACGGAATTGTTCAACAACAGAGAAAGGGATTTTTGCAGTTCGACAGATTTATCAATGAAGCACAGGTTTCCTATATTAACCAGAAAGTACTGAATTTAAAATGGTTGCAGGGTTTAGAGAGTCTAAATTTATTCTAAGTGCGGGATATGGAGCTCAACTTCAACAAACTTCAACCAAACTTCGCTTTGCCTCGCCTCGGACAGCTTCCACGGAGTCGGTGCAATCTTCAGGGGAGATGACTAAAGATGTTCAAACCACCACTTGACATGAAGATACCATCACGACGACGCATACCATCATTCAAACTGTGATTGAAGTTAGGTCCACAATGTTTCCAGTTGATCACGCAAGGCAAACACACCGTCAGTGAGTCCACTAGTGGTATGGATAAGCAAAGCTTGCTTAAATCAATCACCATTTTCCATTATGACTACCTACTTGCATGAAATGAAATTTACTCTACTTTAAGCTACTATTCGAATCAGGAGGACGAAGAAACCTTGCTAGCTACTCACAACAAAAGACAAAATTCATCATCAATGAAAACTCTTTTTATTGAGAGAGTGTTCACAACAATTTCTTACAAAGTTTTCAAAGGGAAAACTTTCCCTCTTCTTCAAACTATCCTATCAATCTATACTAAGCTACCTCTAGGCTATCACCTAGCTGTCTCTCTATTCTAATCTCTGATCTAATGTCTAATCTAATTAGGTACAAATGAGGGGGGATGCCCCTTTTATAGCTGGCCAAGTCCAATGGACGGCTCAGATTACAATTAGACGGATGGCCCAAATTGTGCCACCTCAGCCCTAACCCTAAAAAGAGGAGTGGAGTAATAAATGAACAATTAATGTCCTCCATCCTCTAGAAGATTCCTGTTCATAGACGCGTTCGCACTGTTCTTGTTCTTGACTGCAGACTTGATCAAATAGCTTCAACTTCTGGCATGGCAGGCACATTCTCATTTTGAAATTCCAAGACTGCAACCTCATTCTTCTGCTTGATGATGATTTTCCTCTTTGATGTTGTTCTTCAACTTTGAAGTACTTGATGGTGACCATTAACGCTTGGGTTTCCATCTTTCCCTCCATCCTAAGCTTGAAAGATTTTCTTGGATTCAATCATTCCTGCTTGCTATTCGCCTGACTGCGTTGGGTGCATACTAGGTTTTTGTGGAGAAACATTCAACACTTAGCCGTTTCTTTCATCATCTTCCTTCATGGCTTGGGCGCAAATGAGACATCATGGAGGAGGTTCAACATGTAACTTCATCTTTTTTTCAAGGTTGTAACGTTGTCTTGAATTACTTGCCCCATCACTTCAAGTCATCATGCCTTGGTCCCGACGTTCATCCTGCAAAACAGATAAAAGAAGAGCATCAAAACACTTAATAATATAAATCCACTTTACTCACTTGATATCCATGTTTTGATCTCCAATGTCCGATTGATCTCTAGATCTGATAGAGTTCATCACTTTTCTCCTAGCACAACTTTTTTCCTTCTTCATAGCTTTTCATCATGAGCACGTTTAATATCCTAAGAGCTGGGGCGTATATCACCCTGACATTTGAGTTTCACCTTAGCTTCACATTCTTCTTGCCTTAGACAAATTTCTCCTTCCCGAGGGCACATTTTAGAAGACTCCTGCTTCATCACCTGCCTTAGAAAATTTTATCAACCAGGCGCCCATCAAAAATCTTCATCTTAAAATCTCCGGCAAGGTGTGGGAAGTTTTACAATCACATCCTTGTTGAAAATATCCAATACCCAGAAGAAAATTTCCCTAAGAAAGTGCCAAATTCATGTGTCCACAGACGGAGGGGTAGATTTAATTTTTTGCAATTTATACCTTAGAAAAATATTCCTCACCAAGTTTATTTTTATTCTTCATCTCTGGGCGTATTTTTCTTGCTTTGACACTTAGAAAATTTTCTAACTCATTTTCCTCAAGCTGGGCTCATTTGAGCTTTTCTCCTGCCATTAGCAAACACTTAGAATAATTTTCTCACCTCTTCTTTAGCTTGGGCGCATTTCACCTCTTGAGCCTCCATTTGATGCCTTTGAAAATTTCATGTTAGAAAATTTTATGCCCACCAACCCAACTTGGGCGCATTTTTACCCATGTGAAGGAATTTTTCAACGCCTTAAAAGATTCTATGCCTCCTTGTGCCTTTGGGCGCATTTAGGGTGGGGTCCTGACATGTTTGCTCTTAACGCCTTGGAATCTTTTCCTTCCATGCATCTAACTTGGGCGCATATGGAGGGTGCTGCAGGGATTTTCAATGCCTTAGCATATTTTTTTTACTTCAACTTCACAAGGTGGGCGCATATCATGGGGTCAACTTCCACTTCAAATACCAAGGAAATATTTAAACACCTCTACTCCTTGCTAGGTGCATTTGGAAGGATCTATAGGAATTTTCTTACACTTAGCAAATATTCTTCTCAACTCCCCTTCAATCTTGGCGGATACCATCCTTTCTACTTCTAATTTCCTTGCCTTAGACAAATCCCAAGGCATCTCCAAGTCAAGGCGCAAATGAGGGCAGGAGCTTTCATTTTACCGTACTTAGAAATTTTCATCACTTCAAGCTTGCAAGGGCGCATTTGACATGTGCTACTTCTAGTCTCTATGCCTTAGAAAATTTTCTGACTTCAACCTCCAGCTTGGACGCATTTGACCCCTGAAGCTTTCAATTTCACTTGCCTTAGAAAATTTTCATGGCTTGTCTCTAGTTGGGCGCATATGAGGGTGGCTACTTTCATTTTTGAGGACTTAGAAAAATTCCCAACTCAGCCTCTCCAAGTTTAGGCGCATTTGGGACCTTGAGCTTCCAATTTTCATAACTTAGAAAACTTTCATGGCTTGTCTCTAGCTAGGCGCATATGGAGGGGGGAGGAGAGAGTCAACACTTTGTATTGACCCCACTTTACTTGGGCGCATTTTGCATGCTGAGGAGGACTTAAGTCTTTTCCTTAGAAATTCTTTTAGCTTCCATCACCTTGAGGGCACATTTTGATGGTGGAGGTGGACTTAAGTCTAATACTTAGAAACTTTTTCACTTTACTTCTCCTTGCATGGGCGCATTTTACATGTGGAGAGGGATTAACAACGCCTTTAACCTTTTTTATCAACTTTGACTAGAGATAGGCACCTTTTGAGGGGTCAAGGAGGACTTAAGTCCTTGACTTAAACTTTTTCCATCACCAGGTGAGTAAGGGTGCATTTTGGGGTGTCTGCAGGATAAAACTTCAAAATTAGAATTTTTAATCCTCTTGCCAGTTCATCTTGGGCGCATTTTGATGGGCCTCCTGCCATTTACCAGTACTTAGAAGATTTTGAGGCCACCTCCTTGAGATGGGCGCATTTAAGGGTAGGAGTAGGATATTTTCCAGACTTAGAACTTTTCTCAGCTGCTTGCTCATGCCTTACTATATTTAGTAAGTTTCTGGTTTTCCCTCTTCTAAAGCTCAAATTGACTTGAAATTTTAACCACAGGATCCTCATGACCTAATTAGTCCATTCACACTGCCATCTCGAGCTGACATGCTATTTATAGCATATTTCTGAAGGTGGTTTACTATTTATAGCAACTTCTTGATTTCATGATGTCCACAACTCTGTTTGACTTGAAATTTGAATGTCGTGATCCTCATCGGTAGACTTGTCCGTTCACATTGGCGCCTGCTGTTGACTTACTATTTTTAGCCTATTTCTGGAACGCCTTACTATAAATAGTAAGTGCTCTGATTGCCTTCAAATTTTACCGGTGGATAGCTTGAAAGATACTGATCGTAGTGGGATACACCAGTTTTCGAAAATTCTGGCATTTTACCCATCATTTTGGGTCCCAAAGTTGGAAACCCTAATTTGACTTGCATGTTTATCAAATGACCTTCGTTTGACCTCGTTTCTATTGCACTTCGCCCTGTTTGTGATTCTGATGTGCTGAGCAGCTGCCGGAATGGACCTGCTAAAAATAGGAAGTCTCTGAAAACTGATCATCTTGCTTTGCATGTCACACCACTGCGAAGCCCTCGAAAAACTCACAAGGAATATGCAAACATGCGCTGAAAACTCTGACATGCAAACCCTAAAAATAGCCTCCGATGGTGGCTCCTGAAAAAGTTCTGATCCTAGTTTGCATGTTACACCGTTGCGAAGGTCTCAAAAACCCATAAATATTCTCCAGACATGCATTGAAGAACTTCGCATATGAACCCTAAAATCTGCTCCTGAAGCCCAGACTGCTAAAAATAGAAAGTTGTCCATTTCAGCTCAAAATTTGCAGACAAATAGCTTGGCATGTTCTGGATGCAGTGTGACTGAGAGAACTTCAAAAGTGCTGAGAGAACACCCCAAATTAGGTACTTACTAAAAATAGTAAGTTGTCGAAATTCAATGAAATTTAGCTGGAAACCTGCTGGAAGTATGCTGACTGTGATACCAAGGTTAGATTTCAACTTGATTACTCCATTTGACTTCAAATTGACCAGAAAATTCAAAACCCTAATTCTATAGACTTAGCCAAAATCTCACATTAGACAGGCACATCCCCCGAAAGACGAACAGCAGAAAAGGGACAGAAAGAGAGAGAGACAACTGGAAAACTAACTAAAATCAAGCCAAAAGTCCGAAACAAAGCAAAAATTAGGGGGTCCCCATTTGCAATGGGGCGATGTGTGAAAAAGGTCACAACAGGTCGTCAGTAGCGTCTTGAAGTATTACAATGCTGAAAGTAAACTCAACGCCAAGAATGTGCTCTCCAACCCAAGGTGGGAATGGTGCTACCATATGGCGGAGGTACTATGAAAAGTAATGCAATGCTGGAAAGTAAACTCGACACCAAGCATGTGCACTCCAAACCCAAGACAGGAATGGCGCTATTATATGGTGGAGATATTGATAACAATGCAGTGCTGAAAGTAACTCAATCATCAAGCATGTGCACTCCAAGCCCAAGATGAGCAAGGCGCTATCATATGATGATGAGGATCTATGCAATACAATGAAAGACTGAGCGGAACCAGTCTCTTCCACAATCGTGGGAATTACAATAGACTGAGCAAAGACTAGTCTCTTCCACTAATATGGGAAAATATGAAATTGCAAGAATTAAAATAGTTGAATAGTACTACTGTAGTAGGCTTACAATATGAGTTTCTCCTGCAAATATCATTGTATTTGAAATGTCTCAATGCCGCAATGAAGTATTATATCTCTCCTATCATCAAATGACTCAATCCACACAAAACCCAACCCAAAAGATAAACTTTTACAATCTGATTTTGACAGACCAACAACTGAAAATGCACAAACCAGCAACTACAAAACTCACTAAAATGCTCGTAACTTCCTCAAAACTACTCCAAATGACGTGAGACCAAGTGCAATGAACTCTTAGGAAGATGGTGATCAAGTTAGGACCAAGAAATGATTGCAACAACCACTCAATGAATTATCTAAACATTTGCCAGGCATGACAAAGTAGAGCGGTCTCAAGAAGAGCGACTTCTGCAAAATAAAATCCAAATCTTCATTTTAAAATCTAAAACTCTCCAAAAGGGGGCGCCCAGAGATGACAATGACATATGCAAACTACCCAGAACAATATAAAATTTATTCTATGACTTATGAATAAAAACTACTTTCAGCTATGAGTGGACCAGCAACTCAAAAACTATGAAAACTACAAGAAACTCAAATACAATGTGCTCAATCTGCTCTCAAGAGTCAAAAACAACCATCATCTTAGCTAGTTGCTATCTTTCAAGCAAGAAACTAAGCCAAAGCTAGGAGGTATGCATTCCTTGAAGCAACTCACTCACCATTCCGGCAACATAACAATGTAGTAGACAAGAGATGATCAAAATGAAGACCCAACCTCTTCTTATATAGCTTTTGATAAGAACTTCTAGAATCCTCCAGAAAGTGCGCCCAAATTAATTGAATTTCAAATCCACATTTCCACTTGTATTTGTATTTTATTTAATCTTCAATTATCTCCTTCCTTGGGCATCCAAACATGAGGAGATTAATTTATTTTAATAAAAAAAACTCTTCCTCCAAAAAGGCGTCCACTTCCTCAAGCATTAATTTTGACCTTAGAAATATTTAGAATAGCCTCCTGATGAGACGTCCACCCCTCAAGACCCCCTTTTTAAAACAACTTAAAGTCATACTGCTAGGCCAAGGGGTTAATGTGAAAATATAACATTATTTTAATTAAAATAACTTATCTCACCAAAAATGCATCAAAAGGCCAAGAATCAACAATACCAACTGAACGGCCTGAAGAGGAAAGCCTGTTGAACTGATGCCAACTGAACTGCTGCCAAAAATAGAATTTACTAAAAGTAGTAAATTCAGAAAGTTGCTTGGATCAAGGTGCATGTGATACCATTGCGAAGCTTTCTGAAAACTCAGAAAGAATCTGCAATCCGCAATCCTAAAATCCAAGATGCAAACCCCAAAATCTTTAGAAGAAACCATCAAGTAGCCGGAAACCCTAATTTTGCCACTGACTAGCCTACAACACACCGAGGATAGGCTATCAATCACTTGAAAGTGTAGTGCTAAAAATGGGGACATTACAAAGGATGAGTTGACTAATGTTCGATGATTCTTTATCACCTTCTTCCTCATTGAGAAACCTATTGATATCCATATGAATTTTTTTTCCAAATCAATATTTTAATTGATAATCATAATTATCTTTCGTGTCTCGGTCTTCAGTTTGTTCTAAGTTTGTCTTTTTTGTTTACTAAAGGTGTTTCCAGGATCCTTACGAGCAACTATCCCCAATAAGGAAATCAATCTCAAGGGTTCTAGCATAGAGAGTGCAAGAAAATTACAAAAGCTTTGGAGTTCATATAAAGGAGCAGTAGTGGGAGCAAGGCTTGAATTTGGTAAAAAGGGGTAGAAGAAGGAAGAAACGGGGCACAATTTGAGTGACACATAATAAACAAATTTTCTCTAGTTCATACAATCAAAGGGTCATCTTTTAAACATGAAATTGTCACCACAAACTTCCAATTTCAAGTCAAATTTTCAACATCATTAGCATGTATGATTTGTTGTGGAATGGTTAGAGGAGCTCAAAATCCAACTTTCTATTTTTAAAATATTTCTATTTTAGTAGTTATGTTTTTTCAAGGAATGGCAGATGAAAAGGTCATAAGTTGGTCAAAAGCAAGTTCAAGCTCCAGCAGAAGAAAATGGAATAAAAGGTAGACTGGCAGTAAAAGGAGATAAAATTCATCAATGGCAAAGGATTTTGTGACAAAGTGTTGAAACATTTTTCCTGGGAACAAATCTCACAAGGTGAAAGAAATTGAAGAAAATTGCCAAGTTTATGTGAGGTGAACTTTTGTCGTGACATAACTATTCAGAAATTCCTCCAAGTGGGTGTCCCACATGGAAAATCCTGCCAAGCATAAAAAATGATTTATGTTACTAAGAAGCAGGCTTTTCAAAGGGGTTCTATTTAGGGGCCCCAGCCCTATTAACTAGATTTATAATGTAGAAGCATAAATACATACTGTAAGAAAACTGCTGAAATGTCCCCTTTCCTTAGATTTAGGGTTTCTCTGGTTATTTCAGACAGTTATAATATAAACACAGAATTTCTAAACATCCCATCTGCTATTAGTGATTGGTATGCTGCTAAATCATCCCTATTGATTGGTAAATATGATCATTCCATAAACAAATATGTAGGTCTGAAATTGAGATATTGAATGCACTAGAAACAAGATGCAGATCAGAAATATATATCAATGATATTCATATTTTCCATCACATAAGTGTAGATTTTTAATGATCAGATAAATGCACAGAAAATTATTCAAATCAGATGCAAAGACACAGCAGATACCCTGGGAAAACCCTCCTCTTGAGGGAGAAAAACCCAGCAACAATATATCACTTATATATTGAATTGTCACAAAAATGATCTCCTTACAAGAGGCCGATATGCAGGCCCAAACTATGCACCAAAGAGTGATGCAACACAGAACTATAATGCTGATAGAACTCAGCCTCAAACAATATGCTCTCCTATAGAATTCGCTTTTACTTCTAGACAATTCGCACTTAGACTTCAATGAATAATATTGAACTGAACTTGATCTTTATGATGAACAATGAGAATGCCATCGAATATAAATACAAACTAGAGGAGAGGACATGACTTTTCCAAGCACCAAGTCGGCCACCATCAAGAAGACGTCTTTTAGAAATTCACGCCTCTTGAACAAGGTCGGCCTTGTTAGAAATTCGTGCCTCTTCATTAATAAATTGTTTGCTTAACAAAAGAAGTGTCTTTAGAAGTCGTGCCTCTTGAGTCTCAATAAATTAAATAGCTTGGGGCTATTATTTAATTTATTGCCAATAAGAAGATCGCTGGAAGATTACTTCTGACGCTGCATGTTAACATCAACAGTCCCTCTCAGCTAGGGAGTATACTTCCAGCTGCACAGGACATATCACCTCATCCTGATGTCTACCACTATGGCTACAACCATAAGTGAAAAGAAGAATATCACCTCATCGTGATATTAGATATCGCCTCAACACGATATCAACCATAATGGCTACAACCATACTATGGTGTGTACAAGTGTTCATCACTTGCGTGATGTTGTCACCTCAACATGACTTTCACCATGGCTCTCCCAGAGGGTGAAACACAAGTACAAAAATATGTCATGGAGTCACACACATGACATCCACCATGACTCTCTCAGACGGTGGAAACAAGGGCTTTCACCTTAAATCTCAAAGAGAAATGCATTAACAAGGGCTTGCACCTCAAATTCCTCCGTCTCAGAGGAAAATGCATTAACAAGGGATTTCACCTCGAACTTCTCTCACAGAGAAGAACTCATTAACCAGGTTCACTGATACTAAAACTCTTTCTCAGTCAAGGCTGGATTCTCCGCCATACCAAGCTTATCTCAAAACCACACAAACTTTATCCTAGAGAGAGGCTTGGTGAGAATGTCTTCCGTCTGCTCATCAGTGCTGATATACCTCAACTGTATAGCCTTGCGCAGTACCATATCTCTAATATAGTGGTACTTGATCTCAACATGCTTGGTTCTGTCATGGAACACAGGATTGACAGAAAGTTTCACGCAACTCTGATTATCACAATGAATGATAGTAGGCTCCATTGATTGTCCAAACAATCCTGCAAGGAGCTTACGAAGCCATACTGCTTCCCGAGCTGCTATACAAGCTGCAATATACTCTGCCTCTGCTGTACTCAGTGCTACAGATGACTGCTTTCTGCTGCACCAGGATATCATAGCAAAACCCAAACTGAAGCAACAACCAGAGGTGCTCTTCCGATCTGTGACACACCCTTCCCAATCAGAATCAATGTAACCATGTAACTCCAAGTCTGCATCTGAAGAATACCTCAACCCATATCCAACTGTTGCATGCAAGTATCTCAGGATATGTTTAGCTGCAACAAGATGTATCTGTCTCGGCTCACACATGAACTGACTAAGTGCCCTCACAGCATAACAGATATCTGGTCTAGTGTTAATTAGATACATCAAGGACCCAATCAGCTATCTGTACAATGTAGGATCCATCAAGTCTGAACTAGCTGCAGCCTCCTTCAATTTATGTAGGTTGGTCTCCATGGGTGTAGACATGTATTTGCAATCCATCATACCAAATCTCTTAAGTATATCAATGGTGTACTTTCCTTGACTTAGAATCATCTCATCTGGTTTCTGCCAGACTTCTAATCCAAGAAAGTAATGCACGAGCCCAAGGTCCTTCATCTCAAATTCAGAAGTCAACTCCTTCTTACACTTGAGAATCAGGTGATCTTCTCCAGTAAGAATCAAATCATCAACATATAAGACCAAAATTAATGCATCACCATTGATTACCTTGAAATAGAGATTTGAGTCAGCATCATTCTTCAAGAAGCCCAAACTTGACAGGTACCGATCAATCCTTTCGTACCATGCTCGAGGAGCCTACTTAAGACCATTCAAGGCCTTCAGCTTGCAAACATGAGACTCTTTCCCATGAACCTCAAATCCATCAGGTTGCTCGATATAAACTTCTTCCTCAATCACACCATTCAGAAACGCTATCTTCACATCCATCTGGTGAATCTTCCATCCTCTAGATGCAGCAATAGCAATGATGGTTCTGACAGAAGTATAGCGAGCAACAGGAGCAAATGTTTCTTCGTAATCAACTCCCTCTTTTTGAGAAAACCCACGAGCCACAAATCTTGCTTTGTACTTCTCAATGCTCTCATCTGCAACATGCTTGATCTTGAAGAGCCATTTAGAAGATACCACAGACTTTCCCTCGGGTCTAGGAACAATGTCCCAAACATCATTCTTAAGAATTAACTGATACTCCTCTGCCATAGCATCTCTCCAAACCTGATGACTAGATGCTTCCTCAACACATGTAGGCTCAGATTCAATAATCTGACTCATTAAGGCAACATAATTGGAGAACTTATGTGGCTTTTTACTTTCTCTAAATGTGCCTCTAGGAGCTGCAAAACTTTCAGCCTCTTGCATAGTACGCCTGGCCCATAGAGGTCTCTTTCTCCCAATAACAATGTCAGTAGGCCCATCAGTAGGTTCCAAGGGTTCAACAAGATCAATATCTTCTTTTGGTTCCGAAGTCTCCCTCTGAATCTCAGGAGTATGGTCAACTTTCATGTCCTGAGGAGACTCTTCATTATCGATCTCCATATGAATGCCCCTGGATCTGCTGAATGCAACATCTTCCTTGAATGTGACATCCCTACTAATCTCGATCAACTTCTATCCTGGAATGTATATTCTGTAGGCTTTTGATGTCTCACTGTAGCCCACAAATATTCCCTTCTTGCCAGAAGGCTCCAACTTAGTTCTCTTTTCCTTTGGAACATGAACATAGACAGGACATCCAAAGATCCTCAAATGGCTGACTTCAGGCTTCTTCCCTATATAGGCTTCTTCCGGAGTCATATTCTCCAAGACCTTATGAGGACTTTTGTTCTGAACATATACAGCCGTCCTGGAAGCTTCTGCCCATAAGAAGGTTTGCAAATCTTGGTCATGGATCATGGCCTTTGCTGCTTCCACGATCGTCATGTTCTTTCTTTCCGCAACACCATTCTGTTGAGGATTATAGGGGACATAGAACTCCCTCTTAATCCCTGCATCAATACAAAAATTCCGAAAACTGCCAGAGGTGTATTCTCCACCATTATCAGATCTGAGGACCTTAATTTGTTTACCAGAAAGATTCTCTACCAAGGCTTTAAATTCCTTAAACCTTTCTAACACTTCCTCAGACTCTTTAGTTTTCAAAAAATAAATCTAAGTCTTCCTAGAGTGTGTTGTACCCAAACCAAATTTTTTGCTTCATCAAGGCATTTTGCATTAAAAAGTCTAAACCTTGCTAAAATGATGTAAAACACAGTTTTGGGCAATATCAAGCATGGAGTTTTTGTCAATAGTTTGTTAGTCAAAGTCAGTTATATTGAACAAAACTTGAAGCAGAGACTCAAAATGAAGATCTTCACGACGAAGGAGCGTCTCACGACAGCATTTCATGTTGCACATGAAGATTTCAATGATCGAAGCAGAGTTTTTAAAGATCAAATCATGGAGATTGCTCAGAGGAAAAGCCCAAAAGCGCAAGTATAGCTCAGGGGCGCCCAACTTATTGAAGGTCAAGAGTCTGGTTAAAATGTTCAAGCATCCAGTCAATCTCTTCAGAATTAGTCTGGCTATCCGTTGAGCTATCCAGCGAGGCGTTCCGAGAACCACAACTCCGGCAAATCGCGACAGAAGTTAAAATCCCTAAATTTTAGGAGATGAGAAATTTGTCTTTTCCAGGCAAAAGCGCGCCTCTAGCTTGAGGGCGCCCATCTTGAAGCAGGGGTAAATCTCGACAGTTTCGATGCCGGATGCAGTCAATTTGTTCACAACTAGTCTGCTTATCCTACGAGATATCAAGCGAAGTCATCCAACTCTCAGAGTTCAGGCGACAGTCGTCCAAAGATCAGCTTAAAATGGAGTTTTCACGTTTCTGAGCTTCTCCGTTTATGCCCAGTGCAAGTACAGGCCAGGGGCGCTGGCTTAAAGGACCCTCCAAATGGCATTATTTGCAGACATAATCTTCATAACATCAGTAGTATTCTAGCCTGGCTCCGCAACGCATCATTCAGCTTGTCGATCCGACGTTCTTGGTGGTCGTGGCGGCGATTCTACCAAGCACGTAATTTTTACGGGCAGACCA